>UZAN01042221.1:0-50230 GCA_900618425.1 Echinostoma caproni
GATCTCTTAGATTTCTCTCCGTTTGTAGTCTCATACCACGGGAACATCCAGTAGAGTTTGTGGTGACACATCACTTCAAGTCCTGTAAAACATTCTCTAATAAGATCTTATCTGATATCTCCCATCCTCTTTATTCCTCTTTTAGTGACTGCCTTTCTCACTCATCCACCCGTTCCACTCACAAACTCATAAAGACTCGCACTGAAGCTTACAAGCGGTCTGTTGTTCCTTATCTCACCAGACTTCTAACAAACCAAGTCCTCGTCACGGGAAATCTGCGTCAAATACTACACTAAATCCCTCATGAACACCCAAGTGTGCCACTCATTTTGGTTGTTGCTGTCCCTTTTCACATCCTTTTAACTGCTGTATCATACTATTGTGTTTTACGTATTTGTTGACACACTATGGTTATGTGGTTGCTGAATATCCACCTCTCGGGGTGTATAAAGCCATTCCTTGACTTGACTTGCACTAAGCACCAGTTGAGTTTCAACGAGATGATTCCACAAATACATCATGCAATGGACAACGTTGGGCCATTTGTTCAGACTTCAGTGCATTAGCGATTGTTACTTTTACCTGGAACTACTTTCTATTTTGCACTGTTGCAACATCTGTAAGTAGTTTGGTCTATCTTGTCCCAGCGCAAATTCTCTCACTTGTTCGCCTGCGGTACATTGTGGAGTGATATCAGCAGCGGAACCTTCGAATGAACCTTCGAGAATGTTAGATCATTTTTCTAATTCACCACATGGAAAGACAAATATCTGCGCGTTACCTTGTTGAAACATAGTCATAGCTCTTACGCTGTCCGACTACTTCATAAATGTGATACTGAAGGTCAAAAGGGCTCAAGTATTGTGTTGCTCGTCAATCCACTTTTTGTTCCCTTTCATCTCCTCAGTTGTTTTGTTTTAGCCTGAATGTCTACCAACAATAAATTTATCAGATCCCGGTTATCTTCCTTGATTTATTTGATAGTTATTTTAGTCTCATTGCTAGCATAATCAAGTATGCTTCGGTTTCTGGCCAGGTCTCTTGTGAAGACTTGGTAAAATGTATTGTAGTCCAGCAATGCCAGATGTTGAGCTATTTGTAGGGCTATTATTTCATTGGTGAAGGCATTGGTCATCGTTAGTTGTTTTTGAGGTGTATTGATTTGTAACTTTATGCACCACTGTTTTTATCGTTTACCAGGCAATGCATATGTGGCTGCTGAATATATATTCCCGTNGTCAACATGGATTAATTGGTTGTTCAACTAGTCCGTCAAAATAAGGAAAACGGTAAACTGTGAATTCATTTGATTTGGGTTGATACTGATGAGCGCCGTTTGCAAACACACAAAATTCTATGATTTACATGGATTCAAGTTTCTATCTTTCTGTCTTTCGTATACTTGATAATGAAGTGAACAGGTCAGCGAATTGCAAGGGAAGTGAAGTACGGTTCGCAGTACAGTACAGTACAGGTTCGCACAAGAACATGTAACAATAAGTCTCTATGGTGTTGAGAGAAATAAAACAAATTGACATGTTCTGTCGGTAAAAGTGTATGCTGATGATGGCGCAGGGGTCTCACAAAGAAACCGAAAACAAGAGTTTTGCTTTTGACATATCTAAAAATAGTTGATAAAATTTCCGTAAAATGTATCGATGTCAAGTTTCTGACGAGCAAAAAAGAGAACAACCACTATTTTTCATTAGGAAACAGGTTCTCTCTAGTGTGCAACCGAGTTGCTCCATAACCACTTAAGTGTCACTGAAATTCGATTTAGATAGGAATGTCCGCAAAGTCCTCAATACAATCAGAGATATGATCAATGAATGAATGCGCTGGTCTGGCCAACAAGATAGCCCTAAAAAATATAGTTGCAAAATAATGCTTACTAAATGGACAAAAGAAGTTCCTTTCACTCGGTGTTACAGCATGAGGCATTACTGCCTCTTGTTCCTTGTTCATGGCATGGTTTTGGTGTCAGTATATTCTGTGTACCCACTGATCATTCAATCTACAGCTGGGTCCTGCTTGTTGTTAAGTCCAGTAGGTGGTCGAGGGTTTACCATGTGTTTCTATGACAACCATGTTAATGTCGTCGCTTACGCATGCTTCAATCAAATGCCAAATGTTGCTTAGTTTTTCGCGTCTAATACGCATTAAACATTTCTGATGCAGCAGTAGCATAACAGGAAGCACTCCGCTTTTTAAAGTTGAGTTTTAACTCCTTTACCAGTTAGAAATGATCAAACTAATGCATTGAAAGGTTCGCCGTTAAAGCTTGGAACCACGCTAGTTCGGATGTATCTATTTATCGTATTTTTCGAAAATTGCTGTCATAGAGATATGTAATAGTAAAAGATTTTCGAATCTAATGCTACTGGATTTATCGGGTCCGGTAATCTTTTATCAGAGCTTCCGATTGTTCAAAACGCTTACTCCCTATAGGTTACCTTATGTGGAGAGTTAGTCTTCGGAAACATTTTCCAGGATGTTGATGACCACACAACATTATTTGAGCAATCGTGGATTATTTCATTGATTGAACTTTCAAGATCAGCTCTGATAGATTCATTATGCACTAGAGCCTATCTTATTGGCAATTTTCATTAATTGTTGTTCCTTATTCCAATAGACTTTTTCTCAATCTTCTCTGTGAGTGTTTTTTGTGCATCAATGAGATCCCGCCCGCGGGTAAGACGATTGTGCGAGCTATCCTTGAGTATGTGCGATCTTCCGTTGTAGTCCCCCACTGCCCGTATCAGTCGGCATACACACCGAATGTTTGCATCTTAGATGTGGACGTCCCTCTTTTCGGTTGGATTGCTCAATACTAAACCAGTAGTATGAGTTTCACCTTCTATATCCTTCTTGTTCAGTATTCATGCTCTTTTATCTAACCTACCTTTGCGTAACATGATCGATAGAAGTACTCAAAAGAACCAATAAAAAATCAGGTATCCTTCTCATCTTTTCGTACCATGCCTTGGCAACTGAACTCGTTATGCTCTTCAAATAAATGCATTGAGTTCGTTCATGATCTGGTGCTGAATGATATGATCTTGAATCATCAAGGCTCCACTTTTCTTCTCAATCTTACATAAGAGCCTATCATACCAATTACAAGTGATGACTGTATTTTAGGGCCATGGGATTCCAACATACAACATACAACTCAGCATCGCTGTCTCTCTTGAACCGGTACTTTCAGGGCTATAAAACGCTTGGATCTTAACTTGAGAGTCCGTTTATATCAACCAAGCTCAACACAAAATCTAACCGTTTCATACTCCTACATCAGATCTTGATTTAGCCAACGCGACGATTTATCGGGCTTTTTCCGACAGAAGCAACGAGAGCACGGTAAAATAAAAGATGGACAAGCAAATGCAAAACAAGAGAACAACTGTCAGCCCCTAATATGGAATAGCGTGCCTATAGATCACTCAAGAAATACCCCCCGCAGACACGAGCAGTGTTTGGAAGACATCCTTTGGAGTACAGAAAAAGGTATGAACAGCATTGGCTTTCAGAGATCAGGTTTCGCCAACGCAGAGCACAACACTACGAACCTCGGGGATATATGTCTTTCCCTTAATGACGGTTTGATCTGGTGACAGTGCAGCATGTATGAAAATGTTTGCAAAATCTACTTTAACTCCTCGTATTCTTGACCTGCTTTCTTTTCCAAAATCACATTCAGCTTCCATCTAGCTCCGTAGGTATATAATGCCCTCCATTAATTCTATCTGATTATCACTACCAAACCGCAGCCTCAGATACCTACCAGTCTTCTGCAAGTACTTGACAATCGGAGTGTACAGAAATCGCGATGTCTACAGACATGGATTGCCTGTGTATCGTTACCTAAGACAGAGATGCCATCGGTATGAGCCGAGTCAGGGCATCTGTTTTGCAAGAGAAATTCAAACGCGTCGTTTGCCGCACGTCGCAGAACATGCAGTAGAACCTACTGTATGGCATACTGAAAGGGAAATAAAAACATAAGACTGTCGTTTTGCACATAAATGAAGACAGGAAATCGTGATGAAGGCGGTCCAGAGCTGAAATATCTGACCATACAACAATTTGAGGACTGATAGATAAGCCTCAGCAAACGATTGCATATTGAAGGATTTCCAAATCCGACAGTTTCCCTGATCCTTGCTTGTTCTATGCGATATACGGAATTTCATTTTTTTTGTTGCGGTCTCACTGTTGTTTTGCAAAGGATTGTTAAGTGTGCTCTAGCAGGAGGTTAGAACAACAAGAGACACTCCAGCATGGTACGATGTATCAACGCCTTGCACCATCGCCAGCAAAATGATTCAGGATGCAGGTTTGAATCAACCAATGAGAAGCGGGTGTTTTGGAACCAGTAAATTTCACTTTGTTCTAGCAGTTCTCATGTGTTAAACAATATTTGAGTTAGGATTGGTAAATGCTGTTCAGCCATTGGTATCCTTTTGTATCTATTATTTAATCGTATTGAATGCTTGCGATGAACTAACCATTACTTCTGTGAACACCTTCCTGCATGGTGATCTCAGTAACTTTCAGCACACGAGAGTCTCCGCAAATTTGAATTTGGATTAAGGTTGCGTTTGTCATTCCGTTTCCGATTGGCTCATTAGATACAATTAGCTGTCAAATTATTGCATCGCTGAAAATGCATTGTCCATCATGTTACAACATGTGCACGACTGATGCGATCACGTTTCCACCGACAAAATAATTTAGGTGCTAGCTTGGGAGGCAAAATTTAGTCACAGATTAACAAACCATCGAAATGAAATCATCCAGAGGGCTTTTCAATGTCTGCTGTGAAATGAAGAATTTTGAAATGTTCTATGTTGAACAAAAGTTTTGCGTTTATTATGTACAAACGTCTACCACTCATTGATGTGTCGTTTGAAAGAATTATTGCGGGTTCTGTCTGTGCACTCCTGCCATTTAGTGATTGTTTAATTGTTTTTATCGCTTCTTCATAAGACAACACTGTTTTCGGACGCAATTAAATTTTTGCAGTGATGGGTGCAATGTTCACGGAGAGGATGGAAAGCAAATGTGAAGTGTGGTTCGTTAGTCAACACAAACAAAGTTCTTTTGCATACCCTCAAAAGTTGTGGACTTGTGAGGAAGCAAAGAGCTTCCAAGTTGTGAGACCCATCCACATGATCAGAACGAGCAAACTCCTGGAGCGCTCTTGTGTGGGTGTGTGAATTTTTATGAACTGTGTAGGGAAGAAATAAAGATTTTCAAATTGCGTTTCTTGATTTCGGACAACCCAGATACTACCTACAATTGTTTAGAATATTGTGGCTTCGAATATTACCTTTAACACCGAAACTAGCCACTAATTTCGGGCTGAAGCAATGGTAGAGGTATTCACCAATGGAGGCAAAAAATAACCCAGAAATCCGATTCAGAGTGTGGGTTACACAGTCCATATTGCTGTTTAAAGCAAGCTGGAGTGAATTGGTTCGAATGATGACTAGATGATGATCTAGCAAACGTTTAAACAATTGATTGTATGATTTGTTTTGACTAGATTCTGACATAGCATACTTCATACCATATAAGTTATTTCGTGGTGTAAGCAATTGTGGGTGATATTCTCAAACTCGTTTGCGATAGGCATTGTGGTAATAACGGTGTCGATAATAAAAATGAAATAGTCAAATTACCTTAGCAAATATTAGAAAAATTGTGGCTTGGCCAACCTTGCTTTTCAGGCTCTATTCTAAAACCTATGGCTTTTACATTGAATGTGACTGTGACGCATGCAGTTAGTGAAGGTTGGGAGTGGACGGCAAAATTACCACTGTGGAGAAGTGCGACATCAGTTCCGGACTGGTTCGTTATTATTCTTTTTGCAGTTACTTATGTAAACTGCATTACATAAACTGCAGCTTGCAAGGGCATACGTATTGAAACATGATTGTGCAAAACAATGTAGTTATATCATTCTTTGGCAGTTTTTCCGAGATGGAGTCCACCATTAGCTATAAAAAACGCACCTGTATTTTTTTGGCACTTCATATTACATTTTTTGAACGATCCTATTAAAAGCGATAATATAAATTTTATATGCCTAGCAAATGCAAGACCTTCGATATTTGATTCGTTAAAAGGGGATGTTTTGTTTTGGCAATGGCAGTCGAAGGAAAACATGATTTTCTGATGACTACAATTCGACCCATTTGGGTTGTCTTTCCACAGTTACTTTTTGGGATCGTCTCAAATTACAAACAATTTTGAGGCACAGATGAGTCGTGTTTTTCTGCACGAGTGCCTTTGAGCTTATGAAATCGATCTTTAGGTATGCAAATACACAGGTTGACACCGCCTTGATGGAATGTGCCATCGTACGACTGATAACTTGCTAATCTATAGGGAGTCGGGATAACTAATTGTATTGGTATGTGTAGCCAAATTCATGAACCGGGGTCATCACCACATCGACGGGAAAATGAAATGTGATCTAAAAACGTAACCCTGAAAAGTGCAGCATTGTGCATTGAATAAGCGTTGTGTAGTGCCACTATGCCCTAATCGAATTAGACAATCAAGAATTTGAGGCATATATTTGACGTCGATGGGCAATTTGTTCGAGAGGTGCATTAGTTCGACGATTCAGTTCGAGACTTGTGCAAGTGCTTCCATGTGAACACACTTCCAATATATCACATAATCAATGGAAATTCTCCTAAACCTAGAACCCAAACAAAAGGAATAAAGCCTACCATATCGTGGCAAAAGCAACGAATAGTTTGGGTAGTGTGGCGGATCTGTCAGTTCCAATGTCGTATCGATTCACTTCCCGCGAAAAAAAAATAATTTTTGAATAAAAGCGGAAACGCATCTCTGCGTTTGAAACAGGGATAGGTTAGCCACCTTGACAGTGGTATGAAGTGGTTAGAGGAGACTGATAAAGGCTGCTCGATAGTCCAATTGATGGATTCCATGAAAAAATGTCCAGATCTAGTGTTCAAGAATAAAAGCAGGAGAGAATGTTGACACAAAGAGACAGCAATACCCGCATCATGCTTGTGAATCTTTCCTATAGCTAAATTATAATGCTGTTTTTCAACCTAGGTTTTTTATCTTACAATTCATGCATCATTAACCGTCGTCAAAATAGGTAAAAATACTTTTACGGGGCATTCAACTAACAGAAAGAAAACATAATGGAACAGTTTCACAAACACTCTATGTCTGATGTGGGGCAATATCATATTGAAACCCGTGAATGTGACTTAAATAATATTCACTGGGAGGAAAAAATCTGGTGAAAAGCCGAGTGTTGTACGAATTCAATCAAAACTGGTAGTTTAGAATGAATGTTGTTGATCATTTTTGAATTTTATTTTTACAATAAAACAACTCACTGTCAGTAATTCGTAGTTGGGTTGAATATATTGGGTCCGGGTGCACCCGTACGCGGCCTATATGGAGTGCAGCTAAAACACGTCGTCTTTGCAATAAATGTGCTGGGTCATGTAGTTGAAAACTAATTAGAATAAAATACGTTTTGATTTTGATATCGCTTTGCAGTGACAACTAACTTATTAATCAGGAATGTTTGTCGAGGAAACAGTTTTTCGTAATAATCGTCTATCTGCCATTGTTTTCTGTGATTTACTCAAAATTAATCATTGATTTTGGTACAGAATGTGTTTGAATACTTGCATTTTATCATAACATTCAAGACTAATTTGGACCACGCCGGAACATTTGTATGCATCCAACGACCGCTTATAACGCATGCGACCAAGGCATTGGTTTTTGCTGTTTACAGAATGTTTCTTCCAATTACTACTTTTTGTTCCAAGCACTTCAACTAAAGATTAATTCATAACACATTGATATCACATGTTCTCTCAAATGTCAAGCTAATGTACGCTTTCGGCCCAAAGGTTAAAATACCATTTTCATCTTTCTTTGAACTGCTTATGTGAGTAACTTTCGAGAGTGACCTTTGTTATCTAAACCTTTGAGGTAGAAAGTCACAATCAGCTTGTGGCTGAACGTTATCTCGCTCGAAAGATGAAGCCAGACAGAGTGTTGTATACAACAGTGACTTAACGCAAATTCACCACGGGAGGATAACCGATTACTGTTGCAATGTCTTGTGCGCTCCGAACAAAAGGCATTTTCACTGTTTATTACCTTCCTCCAAGATTTGATCATTACTAGGTACAAATGTCTTTTAATTCCTGTCTCTAACCATCTAGTCAGCATTCGGTACCATCTGCTATCCTGATGATGCACTATTTCACAGAAGACGTTTGTAAAATTTAATTTGGGCAGGTAGAACGAAGAGCTTTTCTAATCAAGAACCTCTAATGCTGTGCGCCAGAAAAAGGTATTCTAGACATCAATATCGGTATCTATTCCGTCAGGGGTTTGATTGGATTACCTAGAAAGATGCCGTGTAAAATACGCCAGTGTAGAGGACAGAAATGCATCACAGGAGAGTAACTGTAAACAATCGTGACATAAGAACAGTTCGGTTATATTTGCTTGTGTGGATGATAAATGCATGTTATATGCACTTGTTTATGCATGGTACGTTTGCGTGATGATTGATATCATTAGGAAAATGTTCATTCCTGCATCCATTCTGCCTGCGTTGCGCACAAAACAATCAAATGTTTTAGTGAGGCATGTGGACCACAAAATGATCTAACAAGCATTAAATCATGTATTCAGTTTTTCACTTGTGAATAAACATTTTCACACCCAATATAAAATTCTTGAGAATAATCATTATTCTGGTGGTAGAGCCACTGTACGACTGATGATTTCCCAGATTATATTTCTGTTCCGAATTCAGTCATATATTTTAAAAGATTTTCATGGCATCCTAAAGAAACATAAATATTGTAAATGGTGCCCAGTTGTTCCAATCGGCTTCTCATTGATTTCTCTGTAATGAACGTCATTCACTTCGATACAAACGAAAAATATCACTAAGAATTGCAACAAACGTTTGTATCAATTTCATCAACAATGAAATGGACGAGTTGTTTTTGTTTGCTTGGAAATATGTACGTTTTATCGGGAAGGAAAGAGATTGAATAAAAGAAATAAATGTTAAGCACTCATTAGAGAAACATCGCCCACTTACCAACCGTTATTGGACCATGCTATAAAGAGACACAGTGCTAAGGGGATATGCTCCCATGCTTTTTATTTACATATGCAGTTTAATATGATCAGTTCCGTGCAGATAAAATTTATTCGATATTCCCTTTTTTGGTATTGGTTTTTATTTATGATGTGATCAGTGTCGGTTTTTGATATCAATCAAAATGGAATCGGACAATCATTTCCGCTGATTTGCCATATCCCAATGGAATCAGAATTCTCACATTTTTTTACTAACCTTTTGAATGCTGCTCAAATCAAACCAACATACACGTGACTTGCAAAAACAGTGTGCTAAGAAATGCAAATAAATTGTAACTGCACTCCTGATGTCGTCTTCTTTAAACATTCATGCAGTTGGTTGCTCTTAAACTCATACAAAAAACCACTAACGGCAGTTTAAACACATTTTCCTTCCATTGGGAATGTTTTGTTCTCATCCCACTTGTATTTTCACTGTCTGGTGAACATTTCGTCAGTTCGCTTCAAGTGGCAGAACGACAGTCAGACGTAACATGCACCACGTAGATGTGATCGACTGGTTCAAGCCTAACTAAACGCAAAACGACAATAACGTTTAATTTTGCAGATTTTCACAGCCTTCATACCATCCCTATTGAAAGGTGAATGAGAAAACCACAATCCTTCGTTCAAGAAACGTTTAAGATATTTCCTTGATAGAAATGACACAAGTCACATGATGGAAACATTTCTGATGCAATCCCAACCCCTTCCCGCCCCCCCCTATCCCGGAATCATGCAGATTGCGCACTCTCAGATAGATCGGGGTTTGTGACCAAATAAGGAGACGAAAAGGTATCCATAAACAGGATATCACTCTTCCTACACATCAAAAAGTTACACTCTAATTGGTTGATTGGTACTCATTGGAATATATTTTGCAAAAAGGAGCTGCTTCTCTTCAAAGATGAGACGTATAGTGGGTAATGCAAAATCCTGATTATCTTCGATATGAGGAACAACGTAGAACTAAAAGGCATTGTTGAAATGAACTGCGTTATTTGATAACATATTGTTTCTACCCAGATAAACCAACAATAGGTGCATTGCAAAATGTAGGTAGTGGGCACAATGTGAGCTACATTTTAGATAATGAACTCACAATCCGTCCGTTCTCTGCCTGCAGGATTTCCTTTTGATTAATCTTTTGGGCTGGCATTATCCCTACATCCTCTACCTGTTGATGCACTTCGGTCGTTCCAACTCGTGTTTACTTGTATCGAGGCCTGTTTTCTCCCATACCAGACAACTGAACAACTTCCAGGGGCATTTTTGTCGGTTTATAGTGAACTACGTCTTTGCTAAATTCATAAGAAATGAATGCATGACTAAATTGATGACAAATGCTGGTGGTGGTGTATAAACGGTGCGACATCATCAGTTACTGTCGTGCAAGCAACTTCCAAGTCGATCAATGTTCCTTATACATTCGACATAAATTTCTAACCTTGGATACATTTATGATACTCTCAGCAAGAGACCACTAGTAAAAAACCGAAAATAATTTAGATTTAGATTAAGATTCAAAATTTCAAAAGCGCATTTATCCACCTATCGCCGCCAAATGCGAAATTTCTATGCATTTCGGAAAACAAACACTCCTATTGCAATGTAACCGCTACTTCACAAAAGATTTGTCGAAGGTGTGAGATGTTACAGGAATGATTCACTAATGTGAATTTTCCTTGAGTGATATAGATCACTGAATCACATAATCGACGGCTATTGTGCAAAATCGCGGCCACTTCGCTTACATGGAGTTTCATTTTAAACATTGAAATATTCCGACTGAAACACAAATGCAGATGCACATGCAACTGAGAGACAGTATTCCCCGAAAATCATTGCAGTATGATACACAGTTAGGAATCAATCACATCAAACTAAAATTTTAAGATCTGACGACGGATGAATCCTGTTTCTCTTTCGGTTTCAACTGTTTTGTTTCCAGCTGCATTTTCAGTAATAGACAGAAAAGTCCCTGAACATGTCAAGTGTTAGAAGGTGTAGGACGTGGTTTATCGTTTGTTCCTACTTTTTGAAGAGCTGCAAATGTAACCTATTACCTGCTCTGGAAGGTCACTAGTCCACTTAATCCATCGATTTTATTCTATGATCTTCTCTCCTTGGCCTGAGGAATTCAGCGGTCAGAGTTGCACCGGGCGTTTCCGGTTGCTATGCTTACTTTGAAACACAAAAAGCGCGAAGCTAAGTATGGTGGGGAGACAGACAGAGAAGAGGCTCCAGGGGGGTTGGTATAATCCGATTACATTCCCGAGTCCAATTCCGCTTTTGAACACGTGGTTGTGTGCGTTTGTGTTTAAGATGTTTCTAGGTGTCTGTTTTAGTGGGCATACATTACTGTGCGTGGGAGAGTTAGTGTTTCAGCTTGTCGTTGATGGAAACGATAATAGAGGGAAATACTTCCTGACGTTAGGTATATATTCTGGATGAAATATGAAAAAAGAAGCAAGACAAAATCAGGGAGAGTCGGATTATTACGGATATACAACCAAAATAAGACCACTTCAATCCTGAGACTTGTGACCGTCTTGCCCTCATTTCTGGACAAGAGCACTTTTTTTTCTTGAATATTCCACGTGCTTTTGTTTTCTGTCTGTTACGTGTGAGCATTGTATGTGTATTTTCAATATAAATGTACATTGTGCGCTCATCCGTTTTTTGGTGACTGTTTCTTTTTCAATATTCTATGTACACTTCGGGGCATTGAGCAGTTTCAAACTTGAATGACGATGCCATTCGCTTATAAGCACACGGAATCACATATACTTCCTCACTGCTGCAGTGCACTTTTAATTTCTCAAAATTGTGGTTTCAAATTTCAACGATCAAAGTAAGGTGAAAGATTCTAAGTATCATGTGAGTAACCTGATATATTTATGTAATAACGGCCTCAAGAATCCACTGTTTACTCTCGGGGGTTGATGACTGCACAATGTGGCTCACTTTCGTCAGAGGTGAAACCCATAACTGGTTGCATTTCTTAATTCACGAGTTCTGGTCATTTAATGACCAGGGACACCGTTATGAAGCTTTTCCTTACAAGGATTGATGGAACGTTTTTTTTGACACGTTTGTTTGTTTCACTCCAAGCTTAATGTTTTGAAACTCATTCTTGAGATTAAAAGTGACGTTTCCCCACATCTCATCTGTACCAATTTACATCCATATTGTTATTTCTATGGGCGAAGTTCATCTGGAAGTACAATTTCTAAAGTTCAAAAACTAACCCAAGGAAGATATCGCAACCTCAGGAGAAAAAAACACGTTGAAATGTATTTATAAAATTGATTCACAGGCACAACTTTGGTATTGAATTTTCTTTTTTAATACACTGTACTGTCCTTTATTTTTTACCACTTGCGTCAATCTTCTAGACATACAGTCCGCCCAGATGACAGGCAAATCCCTTATTTGATCTTTTTCTAATACAGGCCGCGGCCTGGCTACTGAAAACAGCTAGCGAGCTAGCCACTTTATCAACCCAAAGCTATGATAATGCGTTACTAAAATATTACGTAGGAAATCGTTAAGAAAACAACATGGTGAATATTAAATGATTCGGAATTCTAATAAAACGGTGAGCAAACTCTTTTACATGTGAGAGAATTGGATGTTGATATTTTAGAGGACAAAAGCTCTGTTCTTTTCTCCTCCATCTCCAATGGCGCTGAATTCCGGACAAAGACTAAATTGGATTGACAAGTCTATACCGAAAAAAACCACAAAATACAGAAATCAATAAGAGGAAGACTGTTGTTACAGATTTAATGTTATGTGACCGCTTAGATCTCAACTGTCGATTATATATTCATCAACTAATAGTCAACGCCTAAATTTATCTGATCCCGATAGTTCCATGCTTAACAACTATGTCGATTTGTGCATAAACCCGATTAGACAATTGCCAGCTCTACTCGCGGGGTATGCGCAGTAGATCAGAATTGGCAGTTTTAATTAACCGTTCGATTTTTGATTTCATCATGTATTTCTCTTTGTGACCACGTCTTTGAATTAATAAGGGTTACGTTTATCAGTGAAAGTGATAAACTGTTGGGATTCTTTATATTTGTTTTTTGATCTAAATCAAAAGTCAGCAAAGTTGATCAAAACGTGAAGCGAGTGTATTTACATTTGTTTGTGAAAACATCCATAAGGAACGGGAAGGATACTTACATATTGGAAACAATTGCTGTTGGAATTGGTTTGCTTTCGGCACTTCATCTGACAAAACAGAAATTGTTTTGCAAAAAACAGGGTGTTTATTGTGTGCAAAAATCACGAAATATCTCAGCTGTATTCATAACATTTGAATGTCTAGTAATGGACGTGATTCAGTAAAATTATTCTGGATTTAACAAATCCTTTGAATGTTGTAGAAACAAATATGGTATAGTTCGCTAGAAAATGAACTGACCTAATGTGAAAGACCCTTATGTGTGAATTAATTATGACAAGTTGTTTCACTTTGTACATTTTCCATGTGCATGATTTGATGCGTAGAATGAAGACACTTACGCCTCTGTCATCGGGAGCGGTAACTACGCCATTCAGACCAATGGTAACGTATTTTGTTTCCTGTCCAAAGCGAGACAGATGTGGAATGACAATTAAGCATCGTTTTCCAAAGGCAAGTGGCTGTACTCTGACAGCATCACGCCGACCGAATTTGGCCATCGCATGTCACTTGGTTGAAAGCGGCCATACGGTAGACCTTACGAAGGCGTTCTCGGTTTTGTTACGTCATCGAAACAAACACGGACTTAGGATACTCGAGGCATTATCGATCGCAAACAATAAACCCACACTGTGCATCCAAAAACGTATGACCTTTACCCTTGGCCTTCTCTGGATGTAACCAATCACGTGCATCACACACACTGTACACAATCACATACACATGGTCAATACTAACTAGATTTCTTAATTCACTTCATTTGTCTATCTTGTTCGCTTTTCTACGTACGCGACCGATGACAGTATATGAAAGGAATCCCCTTCGCAATGTTTGTCTTCTGACTTGCCTGTACCTCTTGTGTTTGGCGGATGACGATTTCTTATTCAGACATCACGTTCCGTTAGACACTACTTCGGATGAGAATAATTTTGAAAAAAAACTCAAAATGTTTCGTATATGTAAACCGGCAACGTCTATGTAGTCTGGTTCGCATATGCTGTTCAAATTCTGGAAGGACCATGCATCTAGTTTGCCATTCTGCGTCCAATTTGAATCAGTACGCAAATGGTTTATGTATCTTTCCAAACATTGTCACGTGCAAGGTTGCTCGTGGCGTAATGAGAGGATGTTCTCTCACTGTGCTTGACGGGTTCCGCTAGCCCCACGAATATCCAACCGAAATATTTAGTTGGTCCATGCACTCATCTTTGATGCCAAATATCGATACTTAAAACGAATTTCCTTTTAGCCCTAAGACAGTCACCCATTTCCAGAACCTTATTAGTGATCAGCCTTAATTTGCTTTTAGCAATGTCAGTCACAAAACGGAATCTGCCAGATATCTTCCATTTATGTTACCACTTATCCTGTCTCCTTCGGAGCTTCCAAACTTAAATACGTTTAGTTTCCCCGAATGTAATCCTCAAATGTGAACAGTCTATCTTCTTTTTTCATTGGTTCTACTGCCGTCCAGTATTTGTTCATGGTTGCAACCACATTAACTAGACCGTGTTTATTCGTTTTGCTGAGTGCAAGTGCACTGATTCATGTGATCATTCATCACTTGTGTACCAATGAACGAAGAACATTTACTGGATGCCCAACTTAGTGAATGCTTGCTCCATTCATGTGCTTGTTGCACATCTAGGTTTACAATTGGCATCATCCGTTATCTCGACCACATCTCAGTAAACCATAATCACTGACTTAAAGAGGTACCTCACGCTATTCTTCTGTTTGAATTCAGATGATTTTCGTTATAATTGTTTCACCTATACGTTTTATCCCCAAAAACCCGTTGGAACTTACCCTCTGACTGAGCGCATCAAGCATATTCATATATGCATTCAATTTAAACTAAGCAACAAAATATGAGCTCTACCGTATTAGTTGCAGGAGAAGCACCAATTAAAACAATGAAAGTGGTAAACTAATAAACTTTAAAATAATCGAGCTTCTCAGAGGATGAGAGGATTTTCTTTGTCGTCAAGTTAGAGCTCTCTTGCTTCTCACAATCCCACCGTTCCCAAAGCCGAATTGTCGCAACTCCAGGATCTGGTGTTCAATCCGTAAGGTTGGCACATATAACCAGTCCGAGGCAGTTCAGGACACAATTGGTGTTCAAATTCATCTAACGATACCCTAGTCTAGCAGATGCTCCATCCGATAATCTATTCTATTGTTCCATTCAATGAACGCGAAATGTGCAACACAGGTGAATCTGATTCGATAGACAACAGCAATGGCGATCTTGTTCAGGGTTATGACTGACGCTGAATTCAAAAACCAGACAGATGTGATAAAATCATACATATATATGAAAATGCTCCTGCTGTCGAAGGTTTTTGAAACAGAAAAGATGATGGTTCATTGACAAAGACGCGAGTTCATTTACCAGTGGCTGCAATATATAGAATAAGCTGTACATAAAGACATGTTTTACAGCAGTATTGATTTGTCCACGTGAACAAATTCAGTCCGATTTACAGGAATAGTGTGCAAAAATCTGTCAGGAACAAGTTGTTACCTGTGCGTGGAATGATTTGATGACAGCTGTTTTTGACGTCGTGGAATTTCAATCTGAGGTTACCCGAGATCGCTTTTCTCACCGATTGTTATTTGGTATACTAAGATGCACTTTAACTATCTCAGTGGTATTACACAAACATAGGACCACACTGCGACTTGTGTATTGTTTTTGTTGACAACCCGGGAGAAAATAATTGGTTGACGAACGCTGACAACGCTGAGCTTTCCTACGGATAATAATAATTCGCCCGATAGATGTTCAATCGATAAATGGAAGGGTTTCCTGATCACCAGCCTACCTGAATGATGCGTATTCACGAACACACATCGAAAATATTTTAAACGTACAGTGAATAGAGCCAACATCATGTGCGCTGTTTTGAAATTATTTTATGTTGCTATAAGTATTAAACTCACAGTAATAATGAGACATACAGAACTAGATGAAAATCCATCCTTACTGCGCAGGTACAGTGAATGTGAAGAAACTGAACATGAGGTTTCACAAATGAAAATTAAAACACGTTGCTTGAGGTGTTGTATTATTTGAGAACGTGAAACATGCTAATTGTAATAATTGATTATTTGTTGAACTTTCCAATACCTCTGGAAGTAGAATACCGTCAGATTAGAATTATTATATATAGGGAGCAAAATAAGACAGAGGGTTCTTAGACTGGCAACGGTAAATGATCTATTGCACCGTTAGCTTCCTAAACATGCAGAATAACTTTTATTCGTATTAATTGATAAATATGTGGGCTTCTATATTAAATCAGTTTCGTGCCAGTGAAACTGAGAACTCAACTCAATTGTGCCTAATGCCATCAAACCAGTGATTTTACCGGAATTCCAGCTGAAGCATGAATAAATATGAATTGTTTGACGATACCGATTTCAATCTGCAAATTTAGATTTACAATCACAATCAAATTGCACTCTGATTATCCTAGCTGGGCCAGAAAGGCTAAAGAGATTGCTCTTATGTAAATGGTAGCATAAAACTCCAATCCCTCTCACAGTTGAAGTCACTTAAATTCAGACAGATCTGTAAAGGCCTAAGCATTTTATCAGTGCCAGAAAGTGACACAAGGGAACCGTTTTTGGTTTAGCACTGGTAAAGAAGTCAGCAACGTCAAGGTCAAAATCAACGGTTGCGAAACACCTTGGATGGGGAATGTCCAAGCCAAATGCATCTGAAACAAAACCTTTAGATTATCTGATTACCTTTAGATTATCATCTGCTACTAACTACCATTGAATTTAATATTTAATCATAAGTAATAAATTCATACGTTATACAGTTGGAAAACCTAAAATGCCATATGTTCTACTTCAATTTATTTTACTGATCTTGGAATCTCTTCACTACATACAAATTAGCGGTGATGACAAGAAGCCTAAGTCGACAGCTGAATTGTCAACTTCACTGTCCGGTAAGTATACTTTCTCGTATTGAAATTAACTCTCAACCAGCTATGATCAGTTTACACACTATACTAATGGCTCATAATTCAGTTAGATTCACCTAGATGATGGACAGATTATCAGTATTATTCTCCCATGCGTATCTGATAAGTATTTTTACGAAATCACTTCGATACTTAAACTGCTTTCTAATTGAACAAAATTTTGCGAATTCATCTGAAAAAGGCTTACTGTTTCAGCAAATCCGACAGTAGCTAATTATATTCGGATAGGGTTTAAGGTATCGGGCACACTTATTAGCAAATGCATTATATATTTTCTAAGAACTCATGAAGTTGTTTGAAAAAATTTGATTTGGAACGAGTCAATTATTCAAATTTGGATTCAATTGAGAATACAAATTTTCTTAGGAGAACTCTTCGATTCATGTTCTCAGTTTTGACCTATCCCATCTGAATTCCGCCAACTGTGGTCTTTACTGAATATGTATATCAAAAGACAAACTGGTGATAATATAACGATATGTTTCTCGTGCCATGAAATGGCCTTCAGACAAAATAACTCAATCAAGCGCTCTCAATTGGCAATGCAAAACATTTCCGTGGTTGCAGAAAAACATTTTACTTTCCATAGTGCCGAGACATTGTCATCACAAGGCTAGGACTTCCGTTTCGAGGGGTAGACAATTAATTAACTGATGGTCGGTGTTTTATAATCTAATTACATCATTTGCCTTGTCACAGATGTCATCCTGTGCGCCTTGAGAATAGGATTAGACGGTTGCGTATGAATCCAGTGGCAGAAAATCAATCAGTGGGATTCCGGTAAAGTACAGAGAACTGAACACGAGAATTCGGGTCTACTAGCCCAGCACTCGATTGCAAAGAAAATCTTCGAACATATAAACTCTTTCTATTTATTGATAAAAGCGATACGCTTACCAAAATAATCAGTGGTTTTCCTGATTCATACTTCACCCAAATGTGTGTTTTCATAGGAATTACCTCACACTCTGCAACTGCCTTGTGTCACCAATGTAACAATGAAATGCTCCATTCATTTACATCCTTCACTAAACTCTTGATTGATGAAACACGCCAATGCTAATATTGATAAGTTTTCGCAAAGCCAGAGGAATAATTACTCGTATGTGGTGTTGAATGAACTCATTTCTGCTCATTTCTCGAGCCGTTTTTACATGGAGTGATCATGAATTCGTTACGTGAACTCAAAGATGACACACGGATTGAAACAATGATCGAATTGGTTAGAGCGCAGGTGGCCCATAAGGCAAAAACTCAGAAACACAATGAAGACAAAACTGAAATGGTTATAGGACTGATAAGTGAACTCTGGTGCAAGCAGCGAGAGGAAATGGCACGAATATGAACAAAACGTTTTTCAAGCGAGACTTTCATGCTCGGAACGAAAGCAGTGGAAGGATACAAAATGCAAAAGAAATACAAATAGAATGAACTTCGTCAATTCTGTATACATTGTTGTTTGGCAGATTGAAGTTTGATGTTGATATTGTGAAACGTTCAGTAGCCTCGATGGGATTCAATCCATGCCTCCTCTTAAAATAGTTACCTTTGCGTAGTTCGTTATAGAGATTAGTGAAGGATTTGACCTCATCATATGGTGAATCGTGTCTTGTTTATACAAAATGAGGCGTTATTTGAAAAGCTAGATACACTGGAAAAGCGTTTCGGCCTAGTTGATTCTCTTCCACGGTGTGAATCCATCGGTCCAAATGGGAGTCAAACCCGTGACATTAAAAGCATTCCACAAGCGTTCTGTCAACGTGATCACCAAGAAACTGATCATACTGCTATTCACTATGTCAATACATGAAATAACACAGTCCATCTTTGCGAGTTTTATGCAGGCATCACGGTTGTGAATCTCGACCTTGGCGTTCGGGGCTAAAATTCGGTCAGTATTATTAATGCATGAAAACATGGTTATGAGAAAAATTGGAGGATTAGATTTCATAGTATGCTATATTTGGTCGTGCATAGAGCCAATATAGCGTGAACGAAAGAGCTATGAAGCATTGGAGAGCTTTTCAGTGCACGCTTTATTTGCCCTTTATACGAGAATACTCAATGCATGGATTTGTATTTGTCAATTGTTATCATCAGACTTTGCAGCAACTTCACTGTGAATGTTTTGGCAAAGGTCAGCTTCCGTCTATTTACTCTAGTGTCTATATTGGTCAAACCGGTGCGGTTGAGTTAATGTATTCCGTCGTGCAAATCATTTTGTTATGCGGAATTCTTGGGTACCATCGGGAGGTACATGCGATCCCATTCAATGGGTCGGTTGAACGAATGTGAATCCTCATTATGGTTTACCTGTGTGTCATCCAAGGTTGTTAGTCAATTTTCGCCGATTTGAAGCCAGACAATCTCTATTTGATGTTCATATAGTTCATATACATAGCTCATCAACCCTAAAAACTGACTGTTGTTCGCATGTTGTGTGAAATACAGTTTCCAGTTACTACTTCAGTCTACTTACCATATGATTTAAATATCATTTTTCTTCTCTGTTTTTCCAAATGTTTTCTCTAGGATCTCTGTCAGTAGGCCCACGGTGTCACTAATATACATCGCCTCCACAATCCGCCTGTGACTTCTGAATTAGCATTTATCAATGACAAAATGCTTCTTACTGTTACTTTTTCGTTATTTGATCGCTGTTTTCACGTTCCAGTGTTCGTCTGAGAGAGTTGCAAACATGCCTGACAATTATTGTGATCAGCCACCTTCTCCTTATGTTGAGTTTGTCCGTGCTGCAATGTGACCGTATCATTACAAACACAGTTCCCACAAAGTGCATTGAATGGTACTTTAAATGCCCTCTTTAATTCCTACGGTCAGACGTTTTCGTATCAATGTTTCTGTGATCTGGACAAAAATACACCATATATAAATGCTTAACAACGGCGAGTAATCATTGAACGATATATACAAGACAAACCAACAACATTATAACGAATGCATTATGAAGCCAAAAAAGATTTTCTCACTTGGTCCACTTTTAAGACTATTTCAAACTCGTTAGTGAGTCGTATATCGTGAGCGCTGGTCTTACATCTCAGTGAAACCTGTCCACGGTGTTCTATGGGTCCCAACCAAAGTGATACCAAATCACCTTAAAGGTATGTATTGGTGCTACGTCCTTCCGGCAGCTGGTTAACTGCTGTCAGAGGTAGTGGTCCGGTGGTAACGTCATTAAATTATCACCCCACAGATGTATGTTCGAACCCTACTATCACCGCCTGACTTTCCCCTTTGTGTGTTGATTGATAGCCCTCTGATTGGCCGCCTCCCCCTTCCTCAAAAATTGTTTTATCTTTGTTTGCTCATAAAAAGGAAGTAAAATGAAAGAGAAAAAAAGAAGGATGAAGATCGCAGCGCGGCGCGAAATGTGGTAAATCGCATTGTCAAAAAAACCTTAAAAGAAAATTCATTAGTTTAACAATAGCTTCACAGAGAATAGCAGAATATCAAAATTTACCAAACGTTTGACTCATAAGCGACGGATCGAAAATGCTGTATATATGAATAACCGTTACATAAACCGCGAGATGACAATTCAAAGCACATGCTACGAATCTGGTTCTTACTGCATTCGTTGGTCATTGTGATTCCGGAGGTTTTCACGCAAGCGTTGCACTTTTCATGCTTAGCCAAATAACAATCCAAAAATCAGCTCATACAATTATTTACATTTGTTCCTCTGACAGTCCCATAATGATCGATGGTTATCGTCCGTAATCTTCTATTGAGGTTAATGATCCACCGCAAATGTAAAAATGAATAGAGACATATTTATCTTTCAGGTTCCCGGAATCCCTCACCGGAGAGTTTTAAAGGCTGACATTTTCCAGGAGATTCCTCATTCTGCCAAGACTCATAAACGAGCAAAAATGTTCCCCATATATATAGAGCTATTGTTTCACCTATATGTTCATCACAAATATATCGTTTACATCATCAGATAAATTCATCCATGAATTGATGTGGGTTATGCAATGAATGATGTCCTTCTGTATGACTGGTGTATCAACGGTCCGGCCATGAGTACTTTTCATTTTAATTGGTACGTCGTGGCACGGTATTCATACTAAAATTAAGAAATAACTAAAAACCTTGTTCAACACACATGCGTTTAAATGTGATGGAAATGTTTGTGATGAACGAGAAACAGTGCTGGACATCTATTTCATCCTGATTGGGGCTCGTTAACAGTGCGTCGGTTTTCTGTCTCTGTCAGGACCTGAAGCGCTACGCTGTCGACAGTCATCACTTTGTGCGAATGGCTGAATCAAACATTCCCCGTCTGTTTAATACAGATGTTTGTCAGTTTCACTGAATAAATATCTGGGTTTCATGTTTAGCGTCCAACCACAGACAAGGAGTTATTCCCGTGATATATGTACACAGTATTTTTTGCGAAATGCTTGAGCGATTTATTTCACCATAATGTGATGTTTGCGCTCAAAAAATATCCGATACAAATACGGCAACTTTTAAAGGTCGATTCATCCATGCAAGTACAGTTGTCTTGAAAATTGAACAGAAATCTGGTTGGATGCAAGTCGCATGAGAAAGAGTTGAATTTTGTGAATTATAATACAAGTGAAATCCTAAGGAAACCCATCATCGTCTTTAATTATTATCGGAGAACATTGTTTGCATAATGATGACCCAAACGGATATCTGCATACCGAAGACGACCATCGTGCCATTCACGGGGGACAGGACCACATAGGCACTGGCTGTAAAAGCTGGATTGTTCAAATTTGTTTGCTCACATTCAGACCATTATTTTACGTATGTCTACCTCCTTATTCAGAGCTTAAAAGAGTGTTCCTTTTTGAGGGAATATCTCAGTAGAATGATCCATCAGAAGCTTGTCCAAATTTGAAGGTCCCCAAAGAAATCCGGTCTTTTGGTGGCTGGATAAAGTCCACGGTACAGTCGATGTGATGGAACCCGTCCCTGTTTTACATGTTAATTAGGACTGACTCAACATCAAGTTCACTCTTGTAGACTGGGTAGCAATTTCCCGCAATATCGCTCAGTATTTATGTTCAAATCACTTGGTATATGCACTGGAACTCCTCCTTTCTGCTGATGCACTACAGATGCGGATGAATCATTGGTATTCGCTAAGCATTTTTCGTCACGGGTTTTGGCTAGAACCTAATGTTAAACGTTTTTCGACGGAAACTCTTCTAGCCCTATTTTTCATGTTTTATATAATTTTTCATTGCTTTCGGAAGATCATACAACAATATCAATAAACTTGATCAGCGGTTACAAGTCAAATAAAGTCATGAATAGGCTTTATCTATTTGTTGTGAAGGGAATCTTCAGTGACAAAACGTTATCTCTTCCTCTATAAATATAAATTGGAATTAAAAATCTGCTATTAAGTAAATAGGCATCAGTGATGAAGATCGAGGGTGCTTAAAAAACTGGAAACGGTGGCATGAATTACATGATTTTGTGTCTCAGTTCGGTTGACGATAGCGCCTCGGAAACCAATAAACGCGGAAGGAAAGGTACACGAGAATTATCCAAATCTGTGGTTCCAGTGAATAAATGTTTAATCTGATTTTGGGTGACAAAAGTGAAAAAAATGTTAGAAACGGTTCGGTGTAGAGGATGTGGTGTATCAGACAAGAATGTGTCACGTCTTAGATTATTAATTTACATTGGTGTTTCCTGGCGCCACATAAGGGACAGCTCCATATCCAGAAATATCCTTCAAACATCCTACGGTTTATACGAAATCCTTATACATCAAACCGGGTTTGATGACATAAGTAAGATACATTTCTTTAAAATCATGTCCATCAGCACCATAATATGTAGGAGGTATGNGGAGGTATGAGAGGTAAAATTCAGCCTTCTGGTATGAAAGAACGATTCGAGTTCAGCAGAGAGAAGCAATCCAAGGTAGTTGAAATCCTATGACTTTTCGGCACTTGGAACTTTATCCACGTTGCTGCAGGCAGATGATCAAGAATGTGTGAATAACCAACAATTCATGGAAAACAATACCTTTATCGCATTTGGTTATATTTGAGGAAAGAATAACATCATTCGACCATTCCGAAGCGGAATTATTGTTTGTTTGAAAAGGGTTAAATGCATGCTTGCATTTGAATGCCTCGCCAACTAATACGTTGCGGTGATTGATAAGTGCTGATCAAAAATGAAATGAACATGGAATCAGATTCACTCCCAATATTTCCATTAAAATTTTAAATAGTACATCCTTTGAAAGTTGTTTTATAATAATAATGTACAATAAATAAGGGGAAAAAATAGAATGCGCATCAGTAAAATGCTTACTTCAAGAAAAATCTTCCATAGTTTTAAATGATAACAAGAAACCGGTCAAATATCGAATGAACTTGTATGCATATAATAGGAAAAATGCAACTGACGACAATTCAATTTTCAAATTGTTTTTTTTTGTAACAGCGTGAGAGCAGAATGCAGTGGGCAAATTGGACTTGTGAAACAACATTCCCGCCGTCAGCAAATTTCAGAAGTTTTCCTCCCCAAAAAACAAACTCTTCATCAATGTTCTACATTGCAATTCCAGGTGGTTTGGGTTGACCTCAATTTCCCGTGTTTAAATATTTTGGACTGGATGTCGCTTCAGTTCTTTTCAAAACAGGCATACACTGTGACTTCAGTGGCGGGATGTTGAAAAGTTATCTGTTCTATCCTTTCGGGGATTCATTACAGCCCACTGAGATGTTGACAAATCTGACAGCACGTTCACTGGAATAGAAGAAAACAAAGCTCAGCTTATCCCAAGCCCAAAGAAATACCTTCCGCAATTCTTGATGCTTCAGTGCTGAAAAAGCAAGTTAGACTGCATAACATTTTTGACTCATTTGTTTTATTGTGCGCTCTGTAGATGAGATCCATATTAGCCATCAGTCATTGGATGTTAATTTGCATAGAAGTAAACATATGCTAATAAAATGATTAACGTGTCCTTTCTTCTTAACCTGTCGAATATACAAATTTGTTTCAGTAAAACGTCACACAAAACTGATGTGTTACCTGGCTCACATTGTCGCTTCTAAAGCGGTGTATTGGTTCAGGTATGCCGCTGTTTATTTAAGATAATAAAGTTTAGTTGACGGTCACCTATGTATGTTTCAATAAATATTTGGGTGCTCAATACCGCCAGTAAACTGATATTCCACAAGGTGAGCAATATCGCGGCCGATGTTTTCCTCGTTCATCACTGACGCAAATATTTATCCCATTCAGTTAATTACTGATTTGATTTCCGTGGGCCTCTGTGCAAAGATTTATCGCCTTTCGCACCTCATGCTTGATGCTTATCGTTGGGAAGTTCTTAGTGGAACAGGCAGCCAGGCACACAGATCAAATCTGCGCATAGATCCATACAACTCTAATTCTATCCTAGTTTCATCAAATACGTTTACGCGTACAGCCAAGATTTGTGTGATTGTGCAGTTGCTTTGTTGTTGAAGAGCAAGCACTGAACGCTTGTGTCCACCTTTGCGCATTTCGCTTTGAATGAATATCGAAATACAATTCAGTGATTCGTTCTTCCTCGTTTGTCATTAAAGGTGGAAGAACTTAAAAGTCCGTCGATTAAGTGTCGAGTTTTCGTAAGTGTCAATGATCGATTTTTTCCTACCTGTATTTCGTCAGACACATCATCTCAAGATAAATTAACCAATCCGACTTACACAGTTTCGTCCAAATTACCAAAACAAAGGAATCATCCCGCTGGTTTGTTTGTAATCGCATGGCTCAAATCCACGTGCATTGTCTTCCAGTACGACTGGAATTTTACACTACCAAAAACCAATTAGAACCAGGTGGTGCGCATAGACTAAATAATGTGCAAACTGAGCTGAAAAACGGCCCACCGGTCGCAACTTTTGATCCGTTTTTAAGATAGCGGTCTGGTGAAATTTTATGTCTCACCGTCGATCTTACATTGCAATCTGCCACTAACCTGACATACGGATTTTGCTATTCTCTCTAACCCCCTCCCTCAATGGTTACCAGCATGTACCGTCAGTTCTGATCCGTTCATAGTGAAACTACGTTTCCGCGTTTCGTACTAAAACCATTTGTTTATACCGCTTGAAATGCGGAAACAGTTAGTAGCGGCAAAATCCAATGTCAGGGAGGGGAGAAACTGCAGCACTTTACCAAATTTCAGAACCAGATAGTTCATTTATCTGACGGATTTGGCGAACGTACAAAGCTTTCGTCGCTTTCTTCAACACAGACATACACACACACGCACCGGCATGCGTGCGCACTTATTTGCACCCCCTTCTTCTCTCTATGGACCCCGTTGCCTCAATCACTAAGTAGCATTGACAGTGTTATCACAGTCATAAACTTTCCCATTCCTCTGCCCTCTTTGCTGATGCTTGCGAACAGTAAGATTATACCCAGCGGTCAAGTTTATTGATTATCTGACCACCCCTCCTGAAGTCATTGAATTGAATGCCAGCTTGCATCTTGTTCAGGGCACCGCTACAAATATGTGAATTGCTTGCATGTGTTTATACCTATTCGATCTTTGGGTTTTCCGTAGTTAGCAATCTGTAAAGCGATATACATTTGTGTGATCAGACACCCTCATCATGATGTACAGCGCAACCGATAATTTTCTTTGGCAGAGATAGAAAAGATGCCCTGAACTATTAATATAGATATTTCCTTCCATTCCAGGGGAAGTAAAAACACGGACATTGTTCTGCATTCAAAATCTAAGACACCATCAGAATGAAACCTAAACACGAAGAGGAATGTAGAATTTCGAATGTGAAAAGATCAGTGCTATCGATGTGGCCTCGTATCTCAGCAAGTAGAGCGTGCGTTATGCAAAAGTGTGGTGCGGCGTTCATGTTAGGGGTTCGAATCCTACGGAGGCTACTGAGCTTCTGACATTCTCGACATAAAATTTCTATTGACTCTGACTAATCGGGAAAAGAACCACTGCTCTTTTTTACCCGCCTCCTCCGATCGCGTTTCCAATGAAGTAGTTCATGACATATCCCAGTCAAGAATGTCTCTAGTTGTGTAAGATTTGGAGTACAAATTACCTATGTCCCTGACGAATCTCGGTTTCCCATAATTGACTAAAAAAATCCTCTTGTGCAACAAAACGATTGACCTCATAAAAGATTTTTTCAAGCCTTACGATTCAAAATGCAGTAAATATGATAACTGTTATTGACTGAATTAATTTTCCCCTGTTCATCAAGCTTAGCAAGTTTGTCATCTAGCGTTTAATCGTCACTCAACGTCAATGCTAAACTAGCACAAAGATAAGAGCAGTAGCACTCTATTTTGGATTGGGATTTTATGGGTGACTTAGAGGTCATGGCAGGATATCGTTTTGTCACAGTTTCGTTTCACATTTAATCTACTTCAAATTTCTTGTTTTTTTAACGTTTTTCGGAGCCAGTTAGATATTTGAAATGATATCAATATTCTTGAACGCAGAGCATCATTGATTTTTTGCTTCAAGTGATGCAAATGTTATGGTATAAAATCACCCCCGTTGGTCGAAATGACTGATAAATGAACATAATCCTGATTACTGACTGGTGTACACGAGTCCTCTTGACAGCTCCCTCTATTTTTCACATATAACTTTTCAATGAGTTATTTGAAGTGATTTGGTAGATAAAGTTGTTTTTGTCTCATCCTCAAATACTTTGTTCCTTTGGGTTCAAAAGCCTCTCCGCAGGCAGGAAGCCGGTTGGTATAACATTTGAGCAGCTGTGCTATGCTTTTACTATATTTTTTTATATAGTATAACCTTTATCATTTGAAATACTTTTTCGATATTTTGTGTCGTTTCCTCACCAAATGGTGTTTGATAAAGCTCTGGGTGTGGCCGTTTCGAGAAAAAACTTTGGCAGGATAATGCAAACTGAAAGTATCGGAGATGTTCGAAATACGAGACTGACCTCAACATCACAAAGCAAATGAGGGAAATTGGACAGCCCGGTTTTTGAAGATGCGGACGATGATGATGAAGATCATGATACTGTCGAAGAACTGAAACATGATTCAATTTAACTGAACTGCTTCAAGTCTTAATCAGTGCGTTGTTCTTACATATGGCTCAAAATTATCTCTGCGCTTTGAGATAATAAAAGTTTTCGATTTGCTAAATCAAACCTAGCTATAGGCTGTGGCTGTCTGTTCAGACTCATTTGGCCTACCGATCCCTTTTTCCGACATTTTCTACAGTCCTTATCGGTAACCGGTAGCAAATTCATATATTATTCAGATTACTAGAAAGAGAAATTGGATAATATGGAACCCTCGCTTTTCCCCCGTCGTCATTCTGCTTGGGTAATTGTACACAGACTCTTGTTATGCTGCTTTTGTACATCCATGCGTAACGATGCAAATGCCATGGTAATTCTGATTTCATTTTTTCCGACACCGTCACGGAGTTCCAATTCTATTGTGTTACAGAACGTTCCTTCACCTACGACAAATTGCGCTTATTGGGCACGAAGGTATCCTACATCACTATAATAGTATGAACAATTTTAGTAGTATAATTTTGATCACAATGCTGTTCTTTTTACTTTCTCTTGGCCAGGAAATAATAATTTGGGTTTGCAGCCGGCAGAACACAATCTAATGGGGTTTGATCACGTGGTCACCGGAAAGACGAATTAGTGATTTCAAATAGTCAACCGCCATTGTGAACGAGTTAGCTTCTTTCTATTGAATAAAATAACTGACTGAATTCAAGGAGTGTTGTGACCGACGCACTGTTCAGTCAAAATGGAAGAACGAAGAAGGTGGCTTCAATGTCACAATACTTGCAGTCACAGAAACATATAGTGTTGTGTTTGGAAATCTTCAGATTACTGTACTATGTTTTATGTTGCCTTAGGGCACCTACTAGAAAGTCACTTAGAGGTGTCTGAAAATTGCTGTTCAAAATCTTCCGTGAGGTCTTATTTATTCTCAGCATCAGATATTACATCGGACGCTCACAGGTTCCAAATAAATAGTTTCTAACTTCGCTTTCAGCTTTCAATCATAAGTAGTTCTTTACACCATGCAAATAAATGAACGGTGGATAGTACGTACTGTTCCTCATGCAATTCGCCGCAGCTGAGGCTCCAGTAATCAACAATGTTTAGATAAACGTCACTATTAGACTCGCTTTTCATGTAGAGTTTTGGTATTTACACCAAATTAACTCGTTTTACACTGTAAGCCCAATAAGCTGTAAAACTTTCAACCGCGTGATCGTAAGGACTTATATAAAGTCATGATCAAGAGCAGTTGTACGCAAGCGAAACACGCTGATTTCGTACCGGAATACAGACGGCTTTGATAGAATCAGGGAAGGGGAGAGAAACAGAGCGGATGACTCTCAGTTGCGCTGTTCTACGTCCTGTTTGGACAGTTTTTGTATCTGCTTTGCCTGGTTGTCTGAAATATATAACTGGGTATCAGTATCAACAAAATTGGAGAACGGATCCGATTGCGTAGTGATACCGGAAAGCTGTGTCAAGAGAGAAGGATAAGCTGACATCCTGACGGAGGTGATAGCGGAAATACCCACTGCGTAGCGAATAGTCCATTAGAAGTTTATTCATGGATACAAATATGGTGAACAGTGAATGGCATTCGCTTCAGAAAGAAAGTGGTAATTCCTAATGGCTTGATTGAAATCCATTTATGGATGAAAGCACGGGTTCCCTGAACCAATGGTCACTTTCAATTTCCAGCATAATTCATGCAAAATGTGCTCTGCGATTTTTGATTTGCTTCCAAGACTTGAGCGCGATCGGAATGCAAACATCAAAAAAATCAAGTTGCATTCATAGAATGAAATCAGACCAATGGAATATGTATAATTGCTCGGCTTCTCAAATCCGGAATACATGCACGTCAAAGTTGAATCTACTGGTCTCGTACAACGTACTCTTTATCTAGTCGGTTAGAACAAAATGAATACAAATGCAGTAAATTTAGTTACCTCATTTAACCAGTAAAAATGTAGATAATTTTGCAATAATACAGGAATAAAAAGCATGTGAAGGAGGAAAGCATTGTACATGAGGTTATTTGAGTCCTATGGAAAGTGTTTACGCCACCAAATTGTGGACACACTGTGTACGTGTGCGAAATCACATTATCCGATTATGATTCCGCAGTTTATTGTTACCGAAACGTTACATTAAGAAATCCGGGGGGATGATTCACAAAACAAAACAGGATCAACTATTTGCCTCGTTACACTCAAATCTATCAAAGTCCATGACCTCGGATTTCGGACAAGTAGGTCACCGACTGAGCTTTGAAATGTTGGTCGTCAGCCTATCCGGAATGATTCTCAGTATATGTTTGTCTATGCAACGGTTATCGTAATTGTGGGTACATCAAATAATTTAAAACAAACAAAGTGTTGGCATAATGACGTGTTAGCGTAAGGCTAATCCCCATTGCTTTCAGTGTTATTCATATGAAACAAAGTTTTGCATGGTCGTTCAAGCTAATAGTGGATATACCTGGACTTCCTACTTGTGAGGTTGACGGAAAAAACAAAATACTTTGCTCGTTCTTGTCGCAAACCTTAGAAAAAACATAGATTGATTGAAAAACTAGGTCACATTATTTTCATCAATGGTGTTAGATGGAATGATGCAACTGAACAAAGGTGGTTTCCGCACGATCCGGTGAGGAAGCTATTGTTCTCAAGACCATGTGAAACAACGGACAAGTTTGCTCATTGGACAGTCATGTTTTCCTTCCCGTCATCTTTTGAATCCCTTGGCACCATTCACGCATACAAATAGCGCCACATTTTTTTATTCCAAATTAAACCTGTACACCAGTCTGTATAGAACTAGTGGTCTTGGCTTTTCGTCAATATACCGATCAAAAGACTGGTTTAATCATCAGTAGCCAAAAATGACATTTATTTACTTTCTAGACACTATATGTACGAAGGAAGTCTATCATGAAATGTATAATATACGGTTTTTTCACATAGGTTAACTGCTATTGAGTGTTATCTTACACACGAGACGAGAAAATAAAGTCACTGCTGGGACCAAAGTAAATTATATGCAAGCTAGAGGAGCTTCTGAATGAAGAGTGTTTTGATCTACACAAGCACTCGCCAAAGGTACACCAGATATGCGTTTTCAAACTGGCTTTACACTCGAAAGCTCCAGCGAACGCTATGCATACGGAAGGTCAGCCACCTTTGGGGTCACGATAAAATGACCTGCCAAATCCAACCTATACTTTGCACCGGGTTGGAGACTTGTTGCATTCGACCGAATGCAGGTGTAAACCGACTCTTCACAGGAATTAGATAGTTAATAACGCTTGATATCTCACTTTATGTTGTGATCTGTCGAACGCGTTTACTTCACGATCCAATAACTGATGAGTTGTCCTTCTTGATGCGCTGTTTAGGGCTCCATGAGCCACACCATATTTGAGCTCTCATTATCCCACCCTTCATCACATGTGCCATAACACCTATCTAGTGACAGTTTGTATTCTCCATCCTTTCCACATCTCACAATCTTCACTACGTCCAAAGGTTCTCTTATTGTTTACCTAACTGTTCTCTTGCGCTTTACATAGCGATTAAAATAACTGGTTATTTCGTCACTGTTTGTCTGTCGCCTGTTACACACATTCCATATTCGTCAACGTGGCCTGGATTTTCGATGACTGTTTGTTACAATCGTGTTACTGTGGTGTTCAGTGTTTCTTTACCAATCCGATTCCACCGTGTGATGAATGCACATCTTGAGGGTTTGACACGTTCTGTCTTTTCTGATTGTTCTTCTCGAGTGTTTAGATGAGACAAGCTTTACTAGGCGCTGTCCTTCGCGACCGACTTACTGTTTGCTGATCCACCTCTCTTGACCATCACCATGATGACACTCGCATTGGTCACGTTTCAGTGGGTTTATCGTAAATGTTCCTGCTTGATGTTACGTGGCGTACTAGTATGTCTGAACCCTGACTGTCCTGTGTTAGGTATATCTTTTGGTTATTCACAAATGCTGTGAAGACTGTGTTATCTGGCTGTGTATTCGGAGTTGGATCTGCCTGCCAAAGAACTACTGATCCGCTGCGGAATAGTGTTTCACCGAAAAGAACCACGGGTGAGTGCATTCGACCTTTGATTGAACCGATGAAATTGGCGCTGCATACTGCAATCACCATAACTGAAACAACTGTACAATAAATTGATTTTTTTCACACTGTTTCCTATCTACGGTTTATGCTGAAACGAGTGATTTTAAGGGATAAAGCTCACCCCACCCCTGGTAAATATACGTTTGCTTATTAAGCCGAACTGACACAATAATTTCAAAATGTGAATTATTGTTCCCGTTTGTGATATCCGTTCAGTATGCTGCCCAATAGGTCATAGTAACGACTAATCTGTGCATTGGCATATCGTGTCTCAATATGTGATTATATTTCACATCATCAGGAATTGCCTAATATCAGACAAACATGATTAGCATAATCTATAAAACAATTTTTCTTCCACCCGTGTCTTCAAGTGCATTGCCCTGCTTTAAGTGGATGTTCTGCTAAATTACTGCACTGAATTTCTCTAATTACCCACAGGGTTATCCATTCCAGTGAATATGATTGACCGTTTCACGATCAACCTCAGTGTGTTTGCTTGCATCTCGTCTGTCCTAAAATGTGTCCGCTTCACTGATCGCCTGAATGTGTTATTTATGTTTTCTCCCCTTCCACCGTATCGCTTATTGTGGGTTTGTCTCTTGGCCTCTTTCATGTACAAAAAACACACGCAGACACACATACCAGTTTTCCCAGGATGTGGAGAAAATTACACTAATGAAGTTGATCATCAAGCCATACCCACAGACTGAAATGACACACTAACATTTAATATATACCATCTGAGGGCCCAACTATAATAACTTCCTATCTGTCCACACATGCAAATCAGACACACAGGCACATACGTTTCTTAACTCCCTCGAATTACGAAGTCCGATACTGAATACTGAAATTAGGCAAAATATTGAAACCATAGCCAAACAACCACACATTTTCAATTGTTCGTGGCCGCCAAATTGTCTCACGCACTTCCCACTAGTGAGATTTTGTGTGAAACCTAACGGGGAGAAATTCAATCTAAAGAGTACTAAAAAGAGCGTGCTGCGTCTATCGATTACCAAATGGAACGATCAAACTGGTCAGGCCAATTGCCAAATCCCGGGGAGAAGAATATTCAACTCTGCAATCAAATGTATCCGGTGGCGGTAACCGCCAATTATGGAATTCGGATATTGAAACAGAGACACTGATTGAAATAAAGAAAGCATGTGTCCGGTGGCAGTCTTTCGTTATTTGTTCAGTTTGAAAGCATCCGATCTTCTTTCACCCCAGAGAGAAAAAGAGAGAAAAAGTCTGAATACTTGAAATAAATTTCACTTTGAGCTATTTGTGATAAGGATTCGAATAGTGTCTGCACCATTCGGGAAACCTCGTCGCACTTCAGGCATGAGTTATGATTGTTACGTAACTGTCAAGGGTATGTTTGCTTGCATTTCGACGAAACAATGCGAGTGAAATTTATGAGACGATTTTTGTTTCTCCGGTTGTTTTAGAATATTTGTCTAGAGGAAGACGGACTGTGACTAGTGATACAAAGGTAGTGTTTATCACTTGCACTCGCGATCACAACAGCTGCACTTCTACAGCCTTCAATTTTCAACCTCTACATATTGTGTTAGCCTAGGTTTTGCGTGATACAATTCATCGCTATAAGTTCGCTGGTGAATTGGATTCCGTGACATCTTGAAATACAGTCCCTTGGCTTGGTGATTATAACAGACATCAACGGTTTCATGGGAATCAACAGCCTTTAAGGAATTTCCACCCGGTATTCGAACACGGAAGAAGTGAACCCGGAAACGATAATATAAAATAAAAGCGTAGTTCCATCACAGATGAAAACAATGATGAAATAAACAACATAATAATCACACATTTACTATATAACCAAACATAAGGTTGGGGTTCCACTTGGCTTCAATAAGGAACGAAGGTTAGGTACAAGATCCGTGAACCGGAGCCGTTCAAGAAGGTATCAGGACCCACGTTTAGCAGTTCTTGCAAGCAGTCAGCACAAAGCTATCGCTTGGGAACCAATAAAACTGATCGGTCCAAACAGGACAATCGCGAGTGCATGAGGTTCAAGTAAAGATTGTATTAGGGTAGATTGCGATGTATAGACAATGGGTTTCACCACAAGATGATAAGGGAACAAATGAATCCGGGTCCCTGTCACGGTGAGATCCTTAAATCGAGTAATCACCGTCTATAAGAAATATAAAAACAAATGAATGATAGTATCAGGCATTCATTTGAAACCGATAGGTTGTTGAGACCATGCCAGTAGCATGAACCTCTTTCTTTCCAACTGGAACAAGTTTGGTGAACAGCGATATCCAGAATGGTCCCTAGTGTACAGAAGGAACGAAAAATAGATTATTACTGTTGTTCTTTATCGAAATACATTTTACCAACTCTGTTTACGTCTAAACAGGATACCTTTTGGGCGGGTGATGAAGTGCATTTTATCGAATCTCCAACCAATTGTCTGGAAAAGGAGCAACCAAAACCGAAAGTGCAAGGTTATTGGTTGTAGGAACTGCAGTGAACTGAAGTTACCATAAAAACTGCCATTGTAACTCACTCGCAATCCATATCTGCTGGTTGCCTATTTGTCACCGTTTTTCTTCCATTTCTTATTACCGCAATGATTATCATTCTTCCGTGCACTATCAACCATGGAGTTTTATCTTCACCCGAATTTGCGGACGGTATTATTCGTATTATCCTTTGTCAGACAAACACTTCCAGTATAAACGATTTCACAGACATTTTGTCACATGCCTACGTTTAACACATTAGATTTGAAATCCTTTGTACCTTAGTGGTGAATAGTAGCTAACGTTCACAAGGAGTAAAAATCTGTTAATCAAGCTGTTAGCAAAATCTTTCAGGTTTTGATCAATCATGTTTTTTTCTGTTGGTAGAAAAACTTCGGATAATGCCGTTTAATTCTCGATACACTCAAAGTATTTTCTGGTAAAACAAATCATGTTGGTCAATATATTTTAGAACATTCAAGCAAACCAATCACTGATTGCACCCTAACGATTTTGTTATGCAAAGGTGCCATGGATCAGTTTACAACTGGAGAAAGTCGGGAATCGTGACCAATGTGTTCCACACCTACTTCGTAAGGTGCACAATTGACAATTGTGGAAGTTTCACCGACTTTTATTAGCCAAACAGAGAGCGGTACAATTTGTCTGTCCAATGGATTTCGGTAGGCTCAATTCGTTTATTCATTCAACCGTTCTTTTGGATCAATAAAATTCACTCACACGTTCCACGTTCCACGAAAGTCTACAGTTCGCATGAGCGAAACCTGATCATTTTGAAATGGTCTGAAGACGATTATAAGTTATTTTCGTCGCACAAAATTGATTTTCGTTCGAGTATGTGTGAGCATCGTAATGTGTTGGAGTAAGTAAATGTCCTTGAAAATGAAAACAATAGAAATATGTTCCTAAATTTGCAAAGCCCTGCGTTGTAACTGTGGAAACTACAGTTGGTAGTACTAAAAAATGTAGATAGCGAGTAAGTATACACGTCAGATGGAATAAACTTTGTCTCTGGCTTTTAGGTGCAGGGAATTGAAATTGCCAAACATGTTTCGATATAATTAGGATTCACTCAAACATGAAGTTTTCTAAATGGTACGGTAAAACGGATAAGCATCTCTGAGGTACATGAATTACTAGGAGAGAGTTGAAAGACAGATTTCTATCAAGTGATGAAATCAACGGAGAAACAGGTTTATCGAGAGCATACCGTAATTTGTTCCAAAACTGTGGATGTACCTTGCATCCGGTGGCAGTCTTTTGAAACATTTCGAAACATTTTTGTCATGGAAACAGACGTTTGTTTTATTGTGCCAGTGTTCATGATGATCCTTTTTATTAATAAGTTGTTGCACAGGGGTTTAAACAATCTCAACAATTACACTTTGCTAAAACTATTTTTTTTACGGGAGAGAAGTTCTGGCTTCTAAAGCAAGTGAAGAACAAGGAGATCAAATCCGGCGGTATTTTGTATAAACAAAGAACTTTAGTTGATCGAGGCCCTTCTCCCGTTACTTTCGGATCTTGTTTACCATTAAACAAAATGAACATGCAATACGTTATTCACTTACTTGCTATTTATCCAATAAACGCAGTAACCAAAACACTTCTTAATAGCTTAAAATAGAACATGAAAAGTTACTATCTCGATAGTGCGCATTTATCCGAATCAGCCTGGGAATGCATGGTAGGAATTTTTTTGCGAGGTCAGATAATCCAACTCACAGCAGCTAATGAGTGGACGGAACGAAAGCGTTTTGCCACCACTTGTTTTGTTTTCTGCCAATAAAGGAGATAATAACAAGCTGCTGATAATATGTGCCGCTGAAGTAATCGATGAATTGGGAAGGTATTCTCAAGGATCAATATATCAGTGCACTGTGCAGTTAACACTAGCAGAAAAGTAATCAAGTGAATCCGTAGATAGTCATTAAGTGTTAAACAAATACCGTCCATTCTGTAGTACTGATTTTTCACGAAAGCCGAATTGAAAACAAGATGGCTCTTTCAGCTGTTCTTTCAATTTTCCTTTTTTAATTCCCCACTGTCTAATAGCTATTACAACTTACTGGTAGATAATTAAGTGTTAACTACCTATTCCAGAATTTATTCTAATAATATTTATACTTTTGGATGGCTCTCACACTCGAAATTTTCTTTCGATTCATGTCTAATTGGCCTATGCAATATGTTCCATTAGTTTCTGGATTTTCGCCCAGGAAGTGTACCTTGCTTTGTAGCTCAATGCATTTATGCCGACCACGGTCAGATTTGCAGATAAGAGTGTAAGAGGGAAATTGTCTTGTTTGAACCAGAATTTCCAAGGATCCATTGAAGGAATGTATCTCATATTGCTGCTGCTTTCCGTAACGGTACCTTTTATTTGAAGACAAGTGCAAGTTCTACGGTTATCTGTGCTAAAAAGTGCTTTTCATTTGGATTTCAAGCAGGTAAATATGTTTCAGAAGCTAAGTTCGGATGAGAACTGCAGTGTAAAAATTATTTTCGCAGTAAATCTATGCAGATATGTTTGGCTGAAAAGAAAACATGTGGTACACACGGTGAACATTCATCTGTCTCACCATATCGTGACTGTCCGTTCCGTCCGTCCGTTTGTTCCGTTCGAAAAAGCAAAGACCAGGTTTGGAGACTTATTGGGTAAGGTAGGGAGGTGAGTTACTGGGATACTGAGCAACTGTTTCTCTCTAATACTAAAGGAAAAAGCAGTAGACAAAAATCACTGGCATTTTGTGTCACCAGCCAGCATGCTTAAATATGTCCATACTTCTGTGCTTTGATTATCATGATGAATCGGACGATAGTGATGGTTGGTCAGATGATGATCATGGTGGAAATGGCAATGATATAAGTTGCAATGCACCACCCTTGTGGAAGGAAATGCTGAAAAATCACTTCTTTGCTGCTACTGCATCGGAGAAATGTGTGCTTGTTTATTCAGAATCACGTATTGCGTGGAACCGAGTTTGTGAACACAGATCTGTTTAAGTAATTAGCATGAACTTGATGTTAGAGATTCGTCAATGTGATTTTACGAAATCTTAAGGTTGGAGGTCGTACGTTTTAGAACCCACCGTCGCTAAACTGAACAGCCAAAAACGTGCAAAACCTGACGGGAAAATTACGACTCATTTTAGTAAAAATGTCTTCACTCTGCCGTGCACATGAGGGATGCCAAATGAATGACTGGTTGCTTTAGATCGGTGATTCATTTGCAGACTATAAAAAGGATTGCGAGGTGTTTGTCGAAGGAATAACAATTAAAGCTTTAGGTTGGTAGATAATGCCATCCAACAAAATAAAAAAAGATAATTAGGTGTTACTTGGATAATATTATTTACATAAGTATTAGTTCATAAAATCCTAAACGTTTCCAATAATTCAGATTATGTTTGATGGGAAATAGGTTTTTCAGAACCACCCTGAGGGAGATTACCTTACTCCTTCAGTGGAAATCCACCAAACATGTCCAAACGTTTTCTGCAAAGCAGAGGCCAGATTACTGAGTTCAGTATTTTATTCTATCCACGAAAGGGTTGCAATTTTATCGCGAAGGTGATGATGAACACGACATATGTTTCATGCGTGTTCAATTAACTGTGATGCTTATGGCAGTTTTAACAGCGTTGGCCCGGTGGTAACGTAAACAAGTTATCACCCCGGAGATCTGCGTTCGATTCACACCTCCACGGTTTGACTTCCCCCATTTGGTGTTGAATGGCAGCCCTTTGATTGGCCGCTTCCCCATTCCGATATGTGATGAGGTGAGCTGCATTAGCTGAATGAACTGCATGCGCCTTTTTGCGTACCTCAAGTCCAATTCCAGGTCCGCATTCGTATTCACCTGCTTGGACGAGCGGCTGATGTTGGGTGTCTTTCTGAAATGTCTATCTTGTATGCATATTTGGATGTATATGGTGACCGACAAACAGCACTGAACAGCTGTTTCTTTCTGTTTGGGACTCGTTAACAGTGCATTGGTGTTTTGCCTCTATCAGGACTCGAATAGCGAACATTCGGGTTGCGATTTAAAACCCTTATCCTTGAGCTACCCGGTTGACGGTTATCACCTTGTGCAAATGACTCAATCAATTTAGATTAAGAAGTCTGAATTAGCCCATTCGATTTTTTGGAGGCACAAGCTTCTCTTGATGGGCCAATCCAAGCTTGTTAGTTTATCTTTGCACATTCAGTGAAAAGAAGTAAAAATGAAACGAAAAAAAGAAAGTCTCCCTGAGAGATTTTAATTGGTCATATTTGTATTTCTCAACATTTCGCATTCCGAGTGAGTCCCAGTTCTCATTACTACATGACTTTGGCTGTATGATATGAGCCGCATCAGCTGTATAAACTGCATGGGTTTTTTTCCGAACTCAAGTCCGTTCGAGTGATTTGTCAATTTCCTATTTGTATTCGCCTGCTTAGACGAGTAGCTGATGATGAGTGTGTGCAAAAAACGTTTGAGGAGCATTCGGTGTTTGTCCGTGATAAAGTTCACCAGTCAATGTCGAGCATGATGTATGATTTCCCAACTAAGTGAGTGCCTTTTAATGAACTTACCCGGGGAAAATTACTGAATGGCAGCCTAGGCAAAGTTGGAATTGGTTTTCCGAAATTTAGCAAAAACCTTAGTGCAAGCCGAACGTAGTCACATCGTACTAAAAAGTGTGATATTTTCCCAACTTTATAGAATGTATCATGCATGTGTATTGACTGCAATACGATGGGCCGTATCATGGATAAGAGATATTCAATCCTTGTTGATGAATCTGTGGGTTCGTGATTAGTAGAAAAGGCAATAATCAAATATGCATCCATGTAGTTCATCGACCAACAAGCATTCTGATGTTTGCATTGGAAGTTAACTTGATAAGAAAGAGTTAACAACATCACTGCACTTTTCTTTAATTTCCAAATTCAGCAGTGGGTATTTTACATTCGTAAACAAAATCGTTGGCCTACCGATTTGAGCTTTCATAAACCATGTAAGATCATTGGTTTGGGTTCTTTGTCCATGATTTTAGGATATTCTTTTCGGAATGCGTAAATGTTAAATGGCACTGAATGGCTGTTCACTCTGAATGTGAGGAGAGTTTCAAGCGGGTAATAATGATTGCAGTACACTTTTGTGAAAGTGACTATATTTTCTCAGAATACGGAAGGATTTCGATCTGAAAACATCAACGAATTTGATCCGGTAGTCGAAAATGGTAACTTTGTTCAGTTCCTCCATGAACGACTCTATTGGTTTATTGTCCCGGATGATCTGAGGTTCGCTTCGTGCCGCAATATCTTTTTGTACACAGTATAATCGTATGATAATACAACAATTACAGCTACTTATCTGCAAAATTTTGTGAATATTGAAAGAATGTGGTCTGTTTGTAATTTTTAGATAGGTTTTACAACGATACAGGGAAGGAAAGTAAGCAGACTACAAAAAGAAAAACTAAAACTGAAACACTACCCCACGTTAAATATATGGACCGTCGGATAAAAGCCAAACTCATTCAACTATAACATTTTTCGGAAAATTTCTTTTTGCTCAGACGACTAGTTTAGCACAAAAGGCATGACATATTTGTGATCATGTCTCCATGAGCTAGATTCTGTTTGATTCATCTTTTTAGAAAAGGAGAGTGAATAGTACTTAGTCAAATCAGCGGGATTTGCGTTTTATGCTGTGAGTTGTGTGAGCTCTTCTTACCCTCGTGCCCAATAATTTCGCCTTCTGGAAACACGTTTTTAATAATCCCTTAGAATCTCTTCCCTGGGTAACTGGTACGAGTCACAATTGAACGGTTGCTTGATGATAAAAAGATACCGTACGTACTACCAACGTACTGCCGTGAAACAACATTGGTGGTCTAAATAAGGATGCAATCGGTAGCCAGTGTATTCGAAAGAGTAAAATAACGGCCATCACCCAATTTTGAGACACACTGAAAGCGAGATTAGTAGTCAGTTCTTCACGATTATATGCAGCAGTTTTGTTCATAAACATCTGACGCAAAATCTCATATTTTGTATCAAAAGAGAATTGCTTTAAGGCAAGAACCCACACTAATATTTAAAATAATCGTTTTATTCAGGAAAAGCCCCCTAGAGCAATTTCAGTTCCTATCAAAATTTGAAGCAACGGCCCGACTGACCGTGGCTAGACTTTTGACAGGGACACAGAAGTACGCACTGCTGACGAGTCCCAAACAGGACGAAAGAGCTGTCCAGTGCTCTTTTTTGGTTATCACAAACATTTTCAATGCATTTGAATGCATTATCTGGTGGGGAATTAACGATCTGCTGAAGAGTGAAACCCACACCTATGACCATCAAGATTGCCTAATGCCTCTGAACGATTGAGTGGGCTAATCCAAGCTTGATACTTTAAATATACTAACCGCGTTAAATTGAAATCCAGAAGAGACTTCTGTTTTGATGTGATGCACACCATTCTACGGTTCACTGTGATTATTATACATTTAAGACGTACCCTGTGCATTATAAAGAGTAAACCGTTTGGAACTATTAACAATAACAGTCAAGTCAACATTCGCTCAGCTTTTTGCTACCACCCCCATTCCGTTTGACCCTAATTTTGCCTTGCATCGGATGTGTCTTTTACTTAGATCATCAGTTGATCATCACTCCTAGATCGTTGCATATTCACTCCTTAATAAACCATTTGACCTCGACACATTAGACACACGTCAATGGACACCTTGATATCTGTTCGCCCTCTGCTGCTAGTAATTGTGACTGTACGCATTTACAACCTGATACGCTATAACCTATTTTGGTACCGGCACATCTGTATCATGTGGCCTGTGTTTCCTCTCCAATTTAAGTGATTATTAATCATTCCGCATCGGTCCTTATGTAAACTTCTTTATTGCGACCCGTCCGCTTTGGTGTCAGCCGTCTTCAGTTCGCCATATTACATATCGTGTATTCCGTAGCCCACTAAAACGCATTTGTACATGCATTGCTATGCACTGGAACCGATGGACAATGATTGGTCGGATTACCACTTCAAAAGCGCTTTTCCCTTTGATGTTCCTCGTTATTTGATCCGACGGTGCTCTAGCGAGTGTTTTGGCTCGAAATCCGGTTCCAATCGGTTCTATATTGCTTGGTTTCTTAACCCGGTTGCTCATAACTTGAGGCTTGTTGTTTATATTGTTCGTGTATCTGGGCCTCAATGAAAGTACATAAACAAACTCGTGTTATATTCTCCTGAACTTGATGTTTCGTTTTCTGCGCGTCACTCTATCACCGGACCTATATATCTGTACAATTTTAAGGAAGTATGTGCACCTTTATAGTGCTAGTGAAAGCACCTGTGGAGAGCAATTATTGCAGCTTTCCCCGAGTAGCGGATGACCTTCTCGTCTAATTCGAATTACTTGGAATTATTATTTACTGGAAGGCCATTTGCATTGGTATTCATCATCATCATCATCATCATCATCATCGTCATCACCATCATCATCATGATCATCATCATCATCGTGGATGAGCCATTGGACATTTGGAATTCAGAACTATATTGAACTGGACTCCATTTATCTTTATGTAAATAGTTTAGACGGCCAAACTCAACTTGAGCAATGATATAAACAATAATTCCATCTGTCGGAAAGAATGACCAAAAAATTGATCAGATAGACGAGCTGTTTTCTATCACATGGACTTCATTGCAAACTGGAGGTGAAGGAACTCAGATTCAAGAAAACTTGGCGCCTTCGTTCACATATCATGCGACAGCACGACTATACACATGCAATGAATGTGACCGGTGCCACACATTATTGACAAATGGAATGTCAAAGCTTATTCAAAATTGATTATTTTGGAGGAGGCGAGAAAACAACCGTGCAATCAATTTTTCTGATCACAGAGAGATGGCTATTGGAGACAACACTAAACTAAGTTGGAACCATTCCGATTGAACAATTTATGGAAATTCGGTGAATTCGCAAAATTAGGCTCGATTTGATCATTGTGAGTCTTACATGTCTACTAATCAGATTTGTTCTCCTTTTATGAAAACGAACTTCTTTGGACTATTTAACTTGCGATGTAACGAGGAAAAACGTGAATTAAAGGTTATTTTGGCTCATGAACAGGATAATTTCAATGTGAGAAATGATGCTCAACATCAGTAGTTGCGCTAAACAAAAGTTTAGAATCAGGTTTTCTGACAATCCGTTCTTGTAGGTTATCAAATTCAGCACACAAAACCTTATTTGATAATTCCTAAATTTAAGATAGTTTTTAATTTTGATTTTGAATATAGTACACATTCATTCATCTTCATTCACACAAAGCCATCCGGAGTATCCTTTCGTCCAGATTCAGGATTTGACAATAGTTCATTATTCACCTCACTCTATCGCTTGTCACTCTAGCAGTGAATCCATTTCCCAATCAACCACTGAACGTTGAAGCATATTTCACGAGGCCACTAGTTCAGTGTAGTTGGCATTTTTATGTCTCTGACACATCACTGATTTGTTTGTCACTTGGAATGAATAGTTCCCCAATTATCACCAATGGTGATCTCTCGGAAGTTCTCAAAACGTTTTATGGTGAACAAGCTTACCGATGATATATCCCTCTCGACCTTCGGTTCTGGACTTCGGGAAAATGTCTCGCACAGTTTCGTGCTATAGTCGCCATAGCCACCGAATGGCGTTTGCACTAAATAAGGAACCAAATAGTATCGCAACATGGAGGAATCTACGCCGCACAGAATACATTGGTTTAGTCGTGTTCTGAAACTACCTACAAACGTACAACACACAAATAGGGGTATAAGTAAATGTGTATATATATCAAAATTAATCTACAATGTTGGATCATTCTAGAATCAAATCAAATGCATAGCAGTGGATATCCCCGATTTGGTGGATCATTTCGAGGGGACCTCTTTATTCACCAGAATACCAAAACAAACTTACATGGGACGGAACCGATTCCCGCTAGAAGTCAATCCAATTTTGTAAATTATAGTCCACTTAGTTGAGATACTCGATTATATTTGTCTGCAAACGTAAATCGGGAACTTCCGTGGGGTAACCACTATCAACCCTACATGAAGGTATAGTTATGAAGAGTGCCGAGGTCAAGAAATTTTAAATTCTACATGAAGACGATTTGGGTACGTCAGATTTATCACGGTCAAAACGTTCGTGGTGGGTTGTTTTCACGAAGACCTCTAAAGCTAGCACCAAGTAGGAATTTTACACGAAAAAAAGACACCGACACCCCACAGACGCGATTCGTTTGAGCCAACCAATGTCATATTTTGACCACTAGATTCAAAGTATCCTCAGAACCGTGAGATGAGTGCGACGGTTAAAAAATCGTCAGATTCCACAGCATTACGCAGCATGGAAACATTGCGATTACATTCTCTCAATTATTATATATATATATATATATATATAGATATATATATAGGAATGACTTCATTCACGAAGTGTCAAACAATCAGTTGGATTCTTTACCACACGACTGTCGTTTTCCACATTCGATCAGTTACGTTTTCTACCTCAATTTTGGCTATCCTACACACCAAACATGAAGCTTATTGCAGCCAATTTGCATGTGCAAACAGATCATAAGCGAAACCTCCGAGCCAAACAAACGCTAACAATGGTTGATTGTCATGTTGAACTGCAATGAATCCATCAACGCTGAAACAATATTCTGCATCATTATGAACCATATAGGCTGAATAACATTTGCAGTGAAGTTCGTTCGTTTTCAGGCAATATAGAACAAGAAACGCAGAACTAACTTGTGATCATTTGACTCATCGGCTCGGCCGAACCCAACGGGTGTTACACAAATAAATTTACTCAATTGCTGTTTTTCATTGTACTCCCAAGCAGTAGTGATCCAGTCATGAACCTTCGACCCAATGAAGAAAACTGATAAATAATTGAAGCGATAGACACAATTCGTACATTGAAATATACTGACGGAAGAAATATCCGTTGATCGATCGATAGTATGTGGGCTTTTGCACTGTGCAAAGAATTTGTTCATGAGTAATACATTCTCTACAGTTGATAGGAGAATATTTTGTCCAGTTAACCGTCTAATATTAAAAAAGTGTTCAGCTTCCAGTCCATCATAGATGATTTATGAACTACCGATTGCCATTGACAAACACATGGCATTTGACGCACCTATCGACAAAACTAAATGTCAGCTGCATCATGTGATTCCAAAAAGGCGATTTGCTACTGTGCATTAAGTATTCTAAAAGCACTACATAGTGCTAACTTGTCTCCAGACTGATAGACTGAGTCGACGTTTTGTACGGATTCCTGGCACCACGGAGCGCTCTCCACGATAATGAAACATTCACATATTTGACCTTATTCGCATCGATAAAGCAGCAACACGAGAAAACTGAAATGTTTTGTTCAGGTTCGTTAACTGTATCTTCCTCTCACTCGTAACACAACGTGAAACTGTTTTGAACTCTGTAATCAATCATATGGGTGACTGTTAGGGTGCATCTTCTATCACTCGTTCAGAGGCACTCAAAACGCAATCGATCTCAGACGGTAATCAACCTGTTGGAAATTATTTTCCTGGTTAGCTAGTTAAACACAAGATGGTGAGAATGATGTATGATAAGAATTTGGTGGTAAATTTGCCCGTGCATCCCTGCTGCTAAATCCTTGTGGGCTCTGAACACCTCTCGAAAGAGCAATTATTCTGCCGATATTTTTCCTATGTCGGGATTTGACCATGTATCTTTGCATGGTTCAATACGTTTTGAGCTGTACGTTTCACCAATGGAATCGCAGTTAGATATTGATTAGTCAATCGATGTTGGGAACGGGCTTCTCGATTTCATAGAGTCCATCCAGTCAAAACGTTATTGTTTTACTGAACCAAAGATTAAAAGCCCGCTTACACATGGACGGGGCAATGCAATTTCCATTTGCGTGAAATTCAACTGAAATCTAATTAGCGCCGGTATTTTAGTTTGTATTTTTCGGTAGAAATGTCTAATCCGATTCCAGTTCGCTCGGATTAAAATTATTCTTTGAGAGGAAAATGAATGCATATCCAATTTTAGGACTCTCGTGAGCTGATTACAAAAAACTGATGATGAAATTTTAGTTAGGAGATATATTGATTAGAAAATACCTGTTTAACAGCCGTTTCATATGAATTTCGCATAGGAGCGAAATGCATTTCAAAGAAACGGTACTTCCAATTTCTCTGCGTAATCTTGATGCACCATATTCATTGGAATTTATGCAAGTGAAACGGAACGCGCTGACAAACGCTTGTCAAAGCCTTTATTTGGGCATGTGCCGTGAAACATAGGACTTCTATTGTAACCAAAATTTCATGTGAACCTACCACACCGGGTGCGTATCGATCCAGGTTATTTCACGAAAGACATATATTATTTGGAAATACAGATATCATTTTGCATCGATTTGAAATTTAATAAGCGCTGAAAAACGAATTAAAGGAAACCAGGTAAGAAAATAAGCAGCAACCTAAGTGAGATGAGCTATGTGCACAATATACAAAAGTCTACTATTTCCCAGATCCATGTATTTACAAGTCGAATATTCTGGCTTGTCCAGCATAGTCTCTGGGTACGAAAGACTTGTAACTCGGCTACTGATGATACTGATTTGATTGGCAATTATGCACGATAGCATTGAAGACAGCACAAAACAGTTCACTATAACAGACGTGATATATTGATCGATTCATGAAATTATAAAGCAAATGAACCGTTGCGGAATTGCCTCAAAAAATTCGTTTGTATTCACGTTTATCTTGACTCATCTCAGCTATGTTCGCTTATCACACTAGACGCATCGTTACGGATGATACTTTTTGTCCTTTCTCCGTACACAATGCAATTTTGCCCCTTTTGCTATTTCAGTTTTCTGAATCACAAAACAAACACTTTCTGTTTGTCTTCTAAAGTAAGCATAATCACACAGAGATCCAAACCGTCTACACGGGGATTACATCCAATTGACGGTAGGCACGTTTGCTGTCATTGGTCCAAATGGAAATCTAACTGCTTCCGCTGAGGCCTTGGACAATCGCAGGCAAGGAGATACTGATTTTGTAAGCATAATTGGCTCCCGTCTATCGAGTAAATTCAATCCTCTTGCTCGTTCCGTTTACATATGAACGGGCACATATGAGAACTTTGCTTAATTATAACTGTTTCTCTCACAGCTAGAACATAGGATAAGATAGCAGACATTTGTTGAGGAACTCATATGCATCTTTCAGTCCATCAGTGCAGAAATATCCAGGAAATGCAAACAACGAACGAAAAGTGGTAATTGTTCATGAATGAAACGCGTACTGTGTAAACAGCAACTCGATCTGACAACACTTGGTTATTGATTCGTTGAGGGTGATCAGAGTTGCCGAGATTGGACCGGGTCGCTCTTATGTTTGAACATATTGGAATACGTTTCTGGAACAACTCTAACATCCTCTACCATCAAATGTTACTTTACGCATATGCATTATGCACATGCAATACACATTCTGGACAAAAGTTGATCATAAATGGTAACCCACAGTTTATCCCTGGGGATGATCAGTGGTGTCCATAACTCTCGCTGCAGGGAAGAATTGTAAACCATCCAGGTGGCATAGACCTCCCGTACCGTTATGTTGTCAAGGGAACGACATTTTGCCGCGTAAAGTTTACCATATAAACGTTGCACGTGATTCGTAGCAATAATGCTGCAAATAAGTGTTCTGATGAACTTTCCAGCAGTACTTGTCTATAAATTGTCAAATTTTCAAATACACTTTTTCCAACTATTGATAGAAAAGTGCGACACCATGCCTATCATCAGATACTGCCCCCTCAACACTAAGCATTTTAGAATCTTTCACGAAATGAAATATTGTATTACACACCTCGGACGCAATGTATTCGTAAATTTATTCTCCTATGGCCATGCTTCTATCAGTTGGATACCATTTCAACGTATAATTTATCTATTCCGACTGCGGCTGCTGGCATTTCAGTTGTAAGATAGCAAACTTGCTGTAGACAAAGAGTTTAGGAATTTATTTATAACGTTCACGTGTATTGTACATTTTTTCAACACCCTCTATATCTCTCTTCAGTTTCCTCCAATTGATCCTGTCGTTCTTCCGTGGGGTTCACCACAGTTCTAATGAAATCGAATGTGTCAGTTTTCTCCTAATAATGCTGAATAACAGTCTTTGGTGACCACTATCGAAGAAACCAACGTGTCACTATTTTTCAAAGTGAACGTCTTGGCTGATGATCAGTAGCTGCATGAGTTCCACAATACAAGATCACGAAACTAGAAATTTTAAAAAGCAATACAACAATATACAACGAGGTCGAACGAATTCTGTGATAACGCTTGCTGGAGATGTGATATTGTTGAGCGTATTCTTGGAAAAGTATGGCGAGTGTGGTAATCACGGAAAACATGCTTCATCCGCACAACAACATTAACCTTATGCAAAGTGCCAAGTGCGGGAGCCTAGCAACGAAACGCCCGGTGCTTGCTTGCCACTCAACTCATTCGGCGAGAGGAAAATTCACTTTTATGGACTGTGAAACGGATTTCTTCGGAATAATAAGTCAACGCGTACTTTCTCTCCACCTACTGTCACGCAGGCAGGCATTCATTAGATGTATGAACTAAACGTCAAATTGTTGCGCGATTCAATTTGGATTTGTTGGCAAATTCAATACACAGTCTACCTGGTTGACTGCTTACTAACAGGAATGGAGCAACTGACTTCGGTTGCAATTCAAATGCAATTGAATTTACTCATCTTCTTACTTCGTCGTTGTGTTGATGTCGCCATTGAGAAATTCTATTGATGACGCCAGAACTAATGCTTCTGTTTACATCAAAGCAAGTAAAGAATTGAGATACCGGATTTGTCTTCAGCGGAATTACGCATCCTCTTGGCTTTAATCGTAAACAGAACTCAGTGGAATGTTGCATTCTCTCCGATTATGGCGATACTGAGTACGCTCTCTAAATGGGCATCACAAATCGAGGTTAACGTTTGAGGTTGATTTTCACGTGTCTTGTAATATATAATTTTAATACTCCACTAATGGCAAGAGATTTTCCCTGCACAATTTGCAGCTACAGAATGTTGTAAACAAATAATCGTATATCGATTTGATTTCTCACTATGCGAATAAAGATCTGCCATTCGGGAACGCTTGGAATTACTGGAATGAACACGCTCATTTATTCGACAAAATGAATTTGCACGCTCCTCTGCACCAAACATGCTTTAATTAACAGCCATGTCGAACTGCTATAAGTATCACTGTAACGCTCAAAGTCACGCTTATCCAAACAGCGCTCCATGATAACTAAGAAACTTCGGGTTGAAATAGACGCCGTTCACCAACAGCTATCGAAATACAACTATAATATTTGCAGCTTAAGTATATTTCTAAATTGAGAGTTATATTACTGAAGTTTGACCAAAATCTGCAACACAATGATATCCGGATTAGTAAACTAAAATATGATGCTGACACTCAGGCTCCAGAAAGAATATGAAGCCCATATGTCACCCAGTATCACTTCAAGTGCAGATTGTTAGAAAAAGCTCAAACAACCCGTCAGATCATGCAGTCATCCGCGTCAGGTTACACGCTCGCTCGCAACATTCTAGGCAGACTGAGCCCGATTGTATCGATTGTATTGATCAATCGATATGCCGAGGCCGCAATTTAGTTGGGATGTCTCAGGCAGTTGTTGTATATGTTATTGTGCGATATGTTTGCGTGTCGTAAACTAACTGAAGAAATACACGCTGACTTTGTCTCCAGCTATGTTCTCTCTCCGTGTTATTGTGAGAAGTGAAGCAGGAGTCACTCGTGCCATTCGTAGGTCTAGGCCAAACACAACACAGAGTAGCTCAGCAACGTTGCTCAATGATTCGTGCAATGGAAAACCAAGTTTGAGAGAACGTCGTTCAAGTCGATGCCGTTATGTCGTGTGGGATTAAGGGAGTAGAGGAAACAAGGAAGGGTAAGAATCGAGAGAGCTTAGTTCCCGATTAGAATATACTTCTTTCAATTTTTCGAGGAAGGTAACCCCAAAACCTTTTAGCAACACACTGGCATGTGATTTGAAAGTGCAAACTATGTGGAAAAAGCAATTGTGTTTTGACAACAGCTATCAAACAACAAGATTGGTTCACTATGGAAAACAATCATAAACAATTGCTTATATTGTGTGATGTATATGGATTACCATCGTAACATGTCCATATTTCATATCCATTTAATAGCTTGAGATACACTGACTGCATTTGTAGCACAGTATGACAACCGTTTTAGCCCCTATGCAATATGAATAATGTTTAAGTGATTTCTAGCGGGGATGGGTTCACGGATACTTGATTTCCGGGTTCGAGCGTTTGTTTGGAATGTCCAGACAAACAGCCTTGTTGGTAAATATGGGCAAACAGCAAATTGAAGAGAAAGACTGTTCCATAGCAGTAATGGAGGATTTTGTTTGATGAATTTTGCGGTGTGCACAGCAAATGGACGTAGGAAGTAGAATGCTTGTGTCCTATGGTTTACTTCCCCATTGGCGCGACGAATTGACAACTTTGATGAGACTTCACCCGGTCTTAAGAATAGCAAGTGATTCACTGGCATGTGTACGAGTATAAGAATGCAGGAATTGCAATGCAAATCGCGTTTGGAGGCTCGGCCCAAATATCACTATTGTCTAGCTCATTTTTTCACATATGCTTTACCAGTTGCGTAAATCCATCTCTCAGTGAGGTAATGAAAAACAAACTAGTTGAAAACCAAGAACTCATTTTTCTTGACATATTTCAATTTTAGTATATATGTCAAGAGACATAGCGCAATTTTTCCGAAATAAATTGTTCATCGCTGTGCTACCGTGCTCGCTATTCAAGTTAATATTGGGGGAGGAATCTTTCTTGTTAGTGAATTATAGCTTTTGTTTTGATTTCGTTTTCTGTATGGCATTCAGTTCAGCAACAGTGTTGTTTGTCCTCGCTGATTGTATCTAGAGTACAAGTAAGTTTCACGACTAATCACA
>UZAN01042222.1:8292-31051 GCA_900618425.1 Echinostoma caproni
CTATAGTGCTTTCTCAGTGTATGGTTGGCTGAATGAACTTGGGGTTGTGTGCAAAGATGGGTTCTGATGAAAGGTCAATCATAGTGATTCAATAGCCTTCAATGAGTCCATTGAAGGGGGGGGCTATTCTTTGGAGTTGTAAAGATTACAGCTTTTCAGATTCGACGCAATAAATATCATGAATCCCATAACTATTTTATTAAATTCACTTTTTGGGAATAAAGTTGCTTAACTTATAAAACACACTCGCCTGTTTTTCACATCTCGTATGCCCTAAAGGAACACTTTTGGGATATCTGGTGAATCGATTGTATCATCGAATACGTTCCACGCGCATACTCGTGGTCCAAATGGAATACCAGCATTTCGACATGGATGCCGGATGGTGAAGTCTCAATCTGCGAACGTATCGAGCAGCTATTTTAGTTAATTTTTTATACTGGAAATAGACCGAAGTTGCTTCTCTTCGCTGCTCCCGTTTGTTGCTTCATTATCAGTTTTCTATGTCATGAGATATTCTCAGATTCATCACTTAAATTGCTCTGTATTGGAATGAACGATTAATTTCATGTGTAAATACCGGCATTCTCCGAGAGTCATTTCAAAAGGAAAAGTTGAGCATTTTTTTCATAGGATAACGAAGTGCACGCGACAAACAAAAAAAAACAATTTTGCAGGCTATCGAAATAACCTCCTTGATTACTAATAATATTTCCCCTTATACAGACCAGTAGGGGAATCAGGGATTTGTCAACAAACCATCAGTCCTCATTTATCATATCAGATCGAAAAATTGGGCGAATTGCAAAAAGACAATGACGCTTATGCAAAAGAGATCTTTCATTTTNNATTTTATTCGCTCAAATCGTTCCATGTTTGATCGGTGTGTGCGTTTGAAATCCAACATTTCGCTAATCTTCTCACCTACACTCTAATCCGAGGAACCTAAAGATTTCCAAGTTTGGTTCAGCCGTTTTCGTCCGGGTTGTTCGTTTTTTGCTGTTTTCAGTCTCCCTGTTCTGCTGGAATCAGGGAATTGGTATTGCATGTGTACTGGGGCGTATCTCACATTGCCGGGCAGTGATACCGTTCCCGACTTGTCTTACAAAGTCGGATTCAGCCACCGAAAAAAACTTGGACTACCGTTGTGCTCTGCAGAATATCGAAATTAATTGATCGGAAAAATTTACGAAATCCTCTGGGATTTTAGCTCTGAATCAGTCAGCATTAACGATGATTAAGCGAAAGTTTGCGGTGCAAGTTTGCTACTTTCATTTCCCTAAGATAGTATGTTGAGGAACTACTCACACATGTGAGTCGTTTGCACACATTAAGTAGTGGTTATTGGATTACCACCGAATTCGCGATTAAATTGAAGGATTTATATTTGTAACTACGGGATATGCGCATCCACTTTTGGGCCGTTCCACTAGTTGTCTTATGTGCTTGTGGGAATTCCGAAGACCGTAATTGCCAGTTCTCTTGGTTCTCGCATTGTGCAAAATAAGAGCACCTGTAGACTACGGGTCGTTTATTAGATATTTTTCGTTTAGTTTTGAAATTGATTGTTTAGAGAATCCACATTCTTCTCCTGAAGTTATTGATGAAGTTTGATGGCGATTTAGAGTATCTCAGCTGATTTGTTGATGGTTTAGGGACCAAAAATGAGAAATATTTTGTGAATTGCCTTAAAAACCTTACATTCTCAGGTTCAATAAATCAAAGATATGATGAATGCACATCTTCATTATCGTCTTTTCTGAGGTTTAAAATAAATCAGCTTCATTTTATTCCTTTTGTGAGTTTGTAATCAAACGGCACTTAGGAGTTTCAACTCAATGACGATAACGATCAATAATACCCCATCTCAATAAGAAAAGTTTTAGTCGATACAATCTCCTATTGGCATAAAACAAAGCAACAACACATCACGTGATACAGTTCTATAAAGACGGATAAATTCGGTCAGAAATGTTTGTCCTTAAAAGCTGTAAACTATTTATTCCATTCGGGGACTAAAACTGCTACTGTCTGGAAATGATGACAAGAGCAAAATGACTTCCGTCACATAGATGCCTGCACACCACTCCCTATAGAGGAGATAGAATATTAGTTCGAATGAGTATGTGTTACGTATAAAGTCACTGGGAAGGGGTAATTTTTGTGTATCATTTATCCATTACCTAATTCGTAAAATTTGTACAATTGCTTGCACAATTAGGCAAGTCGCCTTTTTAGGGGTAGATGAAAAATAAAAAAAACGAATGTTTCTTTCTGGAATTAGATATCTTCAAAATACCAACTATCTGAATTGTTATAGTCACATCATACTGAGATGATCAGTAGACTACTGAATGTTGATAACGTGTCGAAATTTATTGCCTTATCGGCTCACTTGAACAATAAGTGTTGGATCATCATTATCGTCATCATCGTACAGCGAGATACTGCGAACTGAACTTCAATGATCACTACCAAGCTGACTATGTACACAAAGCAAGTGATAAAACACAAGATGGAGAGGTATTGGGCCTAATTGGAGGGAGGCAGAAGCAGAAGCTACCTCCAGTTCACCGGCTATATTGTCCCACCAGTTTCCGCGAACTTTCTTAAGGCTTTTCCTGAGTTAACAAGCATGAGCCACCGGTCCCCATGCTGATCCTGCCAGATTGGGAATACAATCTATCAGTGATGCTTCAGCCCTACCGTTTAGTGCGATCCCTTCACCACACTGACCCAGTGAGCCAAGTTTCATCGTCTCCTGATGTGTGCAGGAAATACCTGGAGGATAGAACCAGTACACTTAGGTGGCTTATGATACTAGGATGCTGAATTTGTCTCTCCAATACGCGATAAACATAATTTTTTAAAGAATTCATTGTAAGCACGAGACGCGCTTGTTGATCCACCTGCACCAGTCTTCACGTTAAAGGCCCCTAGATTGAAAGGTTGACGAGGCTTCAAGATCTGCACTTTATCTATAGGCAATCTATTTACAGTGCTGTTGTGTAACGGCCTTTGGTGTGCGAAATTCAAACAGCTTGAAGTACTATTACCGGTAGGAAGAAAGAGGAAATGGAGACGGCTGGGTACAGAAGACATAGATTTGGGATGTCTGAGCAGTAGCCCACTTATCACTACCCACCCCGCTTGATGCAATGGTTGGCGCGGTTATGATTATCCTACACGATGACCGATGCAGTATGAAATTATATTTAGTTTTTGTATTTATAGGAGCTCTTCCGACGGGTACTGCCAAGGTGTCCAACCACTAAGCAGGAGAACGATTAAGGGTCTCAACCAAAGCCTTTAATTCTGACAAGAATCTAACCACAAGGCAGCGGTTAGCAATAATTGAAGGCCCATTAACTTGGATCAATTGCTCCTTCATTACGTTTAACCAACTGAGACGCTGATTGGGGTCTAACCCCCAACCTGGAGGACTTCGTCTGACATCAACCCATCGGCTTTCTAGGCATGATTAGATCTATGGCTTAAGAAAAGCCATCTTGTGTATCTCTTTGAGTCACCGAGGTGTACAAGCCATCACACCACGTCAAGGTGAACCCTCGTTCTTATGGTAACTGTTGGATGAATAAAATAATATTTTAAACTATAAATAGGCATTAAACAAATGTACCGTTGAACTGAGTCTTATGGATAGCGCTATATTTAGAGATTACCAAAGAAACGCGGTTTCCACAGAAAGTGAATTACTGAGAGCTGAGGATGACAGCATAAATTTGTTAATACGATGAAGAAAGAGTTACTTTTTATAGAAATAGTTTTCAAAACTGAATGTGTATTATTCAGTGATCATGTACGAAAACTGAAAAGATAATCATGCAAACGGAGAGTGCTGAGACTCACACGTTGATCTCCAAGGAGATGCAGGTCAAGAGAAAATCACACTTGAAACTTTCATATACAAGTAGCTGTTATTTAACGGGTCCTCAAAATAAATCACTAAATTGCATATACGCAAATGGAACCTAAGTAGGTGTGTGGAGGGCGAGCATTGGAGTGATACAATGCTACATCTGTATCGAATCCACGAGCAGAGAAATGTGTAAACATTTTCTTGGACAACCTCATTTCCAACCCATAAAATGACGAATGTAGTGAGAAACAAACCGAATACGATCTTCAGCAGTCAAATGATCGATAAAGACAAATCGAATCGGAGTTGACTTTGTTTTTATACACAATCACCCAGAGAAGGTATGTTGTTTACGATATGAATGCCCTAAATAAGTATAAATCAAAATATAAATGTTCAACTGAGAAACGAAGATTACTTTATCGGAACAGCAAAGAAGAATTGAAAATGAACTGGATCGATGCGCTTTCTTTTCCGGTTAACCTTGAGTTAGGCGGCTAGAAGGCGGTAATACAATTTGTCGGCTTTGTGGACACATAGAAACGCATAAAAGTGTCTCGACACAGCTAACTGAGACGAATGACTGCTGATGGATGAACTCAGTAGAGCAAAGTGTCAATGAGAGAGAAGTTGAGACAGATATGTTAACATATTTTTGCAAAATGGAGCGTGCATCAAGCGAATGCGGACTACTGAATATATTCTACACCTGTCCAACAGACAACTGCGGACATCACAAAGTAGCGATCGTTGTGAATAAGTTTTCGTCCAAAGCTGTTACACCACGCGTCCGAGGAAATTTCTTCGGAGCCTAGTTGTCACATCTAAACACGACTCAAATCCGACAACTGATACCGCTGTCGGCAAACGACATTTTGTTCAACTACAATTTATCACGGGCGACTGAAATGCCGACACGGGACGATCAAATGAATGCATTTGTTCGTACTTCACAGATTATGTGGTAGTGGTAAACATCTAATCGAAGCACTCCGGAAAATAGCTATTGGCCTATTCTTCCAACTGTGATCACATACCATAGTAAACAGTTTATAAACTGGTGTGTTCTCGTTGAGCCTCGCCGTTTCTATACATTGCACTCATTGTCGTGTTGTTCGGGGGGGAAATCTAACCAATTCCAATCACGAACCCATGTGTGTTATTCAAGGAAAGTTTGGGAAGCCGTCCGAAGATGTCACCGGTGGACAACATTAACCCTATACTTCTGAATCTATCTGAAATAAGCGGGATATTTCCAGAGACCATCTCTGTCAATCTAGCCCGTCTATAAAATTGAGGTCAGTGGACAAACTTAATAACATCCATTAGTGGAGGTGCTTCAGAAAAATCGGGAGAAGCTTACAGGCAAAAAAGCTCTTGTTTAACGGACTACTCCAAGTTATGATGGCTTTGACTAACACTTCGCAACAGAACCGTAAGCAGCAATGGGCGTAGACGACAAGGTCTGAACCGTTTCGCATGTCACAGCAATCCGAAATCGGTCACAATAACATGTGTGACATGACAAGGATTGAACACTTTGTCGATTGAACGAAATCAAGTAAAAAAAGAATAATATAATCCATTATTTCAATTTCTAAGATTGGTTTTAATTTTAATAGATAGACGATTATTATGGCAAACAACGAATTGCCCGATAGGCTCAAAAACTCTTTTGGAGCGAGCTGCAACGGAGTAATTGGGGAGAGTGCTTGAGCCTGGGGCGAGGGATCGATAGAAGTCACATATGAGTCAGGCAATATTTCCCACATTTACTGATGCCTTCAATTACACAGAATTTCAAAATAACTCAACTAATTTCACTGATTACAGCTCAGCTTTGATCCCTGTGTTGCTGACAAGAAATTAGTGTTTTTGATGATGCTCCAACCAGTCCTCGTTTGCATTACTGATATTTCAATTCCGATTTAGACGAACAACCAAAAAGGGTAAACATTTAGAAATCTTAGCTCATTGATCCAATCCATATATATATATGATCCCATATTACAAGTAGAAACATTCCGCGACTGTGTAAAACACTTTACGCGATGGGTGTGCGCATTCAGGAACATGTCCTTCTGAGTGTCATCATTCTTGTTCCTAAATATCGCTTTAAAACCGGACTAATAAGCGCCAATAATATGCGGGATTTAGAATATTTCAAACAGTGGTACATGAAATACATCCGGAAGATATACTGGCAGAAATTAGCTTTCGTCTCTTAAATTCAGCCACGATATGAAAAAAATCAAGAAAGGTGCATATTTTTTGAAGTCCCGTTGCTATCGTTTTTTCGGTCTACATTTCCGAGGATTTGTGGGTATTATTTAGAAATAATGCCACCTAAAAACCTCTTTCTTAACTAGGGTTAACTAGATCAAAGAGGATGTAGAGGAATTAAGCCTAAAAGAAGTCGACGACTGATCGAGGTTATAAAATGAACTAAGCCCGAATCGATTCTAAATGAACTGCTCGAATAAAGTGAAACTTGGTTTGAACAAAAACATTCCCATTCAACGAGACAATGAATTGATTTCTACCTTAGGCTCCGGTGAGAAATTATTTACAGTCGCTCTGCTTTACACCGATTTCAAACCCGGAGGCGTTTTATGTGCTTTTCATCAAAAGACCTAAGTGTGCAGAGAAATATCAGTCTTTTTACTATTTTTGAATAAATAAACTAAACAAAGTGAAGTTCATACTTTTCCCATCTTCAATCCGAAGCACGTTGATCAAGAATGCTTTGTCTTCCAAGTAATGCGCCAAATATATATAGGTAAGATAGAGAAAAAAAGTCATCCGTGGTGTGTATCTGAAATATACGATTATTATATCACTAAAAACGGAAAAAAGTTTGTCTACAATCGTTTCACTGTTGGAAATTGTTCACATTGGGGCGAGGTCAGTGTGAGTTGTTATACAGAGCTATTTTTGGCTGACAGAAGAACCAAATGAATGCCTCAGTGACAGATTTGTCATCTGTCATTGATGTGTATTTGTTTCTGTGTTTGAAGGGTTACGTAAAATCAGCAATGTTCTGAAAAGCAGGATTTAGTTGGGGGGTGCTAACGTGAGTAACACGAGGTTGTTATATCAGTCAGTTGTATCAGTCAGTTTTTGATGCAACAGTTCCAGTTTATTTGATCAATAATTTATGTTTAATCGGAAAGTGAATTCTGTTTCACACTGCTATTTCGATGAATGAAATGAGCTTGGTTTGTTTGATAGTATAACTCCCATTCGGCTGTTTCAAACGATTATGTGTTGGTGCCTTATATTCATGTGGCTTTCTGTTCTATCTAAAAGTAGCATCTTTGTTGATCCAGAAAGCCTAATCGATTTACAAAGTGTACAATGCTTTCACAAAATAATGGATACTTTCATTCAAATTAGCTCGCTTTCATCGCACATGGAGCTGTGGAAATACATGGACTGAAATTCTCGGGTAGCCGTTTGGACCGCATTAGGTCTTATCAGTAGCACAGAACTATCGGATCAACTGATGATCGAACCCGGCGTTTCACAGTTGGACCGTAAGCCTGTGAGCCATTTGAACACCGGATAGCTGATTAGACCGTCCCAGTTTATCTAGACACGATAAGCCATAATCCATTTTTGCAGGCTAGATGCTGTTTTCCGACCTCGCTAGTTGGTTAAAATGTAAAATCAGAAAGTGAAGGCCGATTTGGCACGAATCAAGCCCAGCACTTCGCATTGGCGATACTATTTTGGAGGTATTGTGAAACACAGAATTGGATGATCAGTACACGAAATTTGTGATGACCCAACTTTAATTGGTCAACCTGTGTAAGACGTCTACAACGGCAGGATCTTCAAATTTCGGCCATGGTATCTGATTTACCGTCGTCGGAACATTTACAGCATAACATTTGCTGGTTTTGTTGCTTTTTCGGCTGCATTTGTGTCAACTTTTACTTTGGTTTTCAGGACAATTATCGCCAGGTAATGTCTAATATAGTCACAGACATTCGTGAACTTATGAAAACTATCCAATGGTAAAAGTGTGAGATACTACCTGTTTTGGAAGAACAATAAGTAATAAAGCCCAAACGGAAATTTAGAAAACTTTTGAATAATTCATGGAAGCGTCCTGCCGGTTGGAGAGTAGCTCTTCAGAAACGAAACACCTTCACCCCTATGATTCTCAGCTGTAACTCTTTATCTCTAGTTGGAAAATTCCCGAACTCACCACGGTAATCAAACCGCAGGAATATTCTCAGTTTGATTTAATCACGCTTCAAGAAGGTGCAAATGGATCGTTTTGCTGGCTACCTTGCCGGTCATTCAGCTCCTTATTTCATAAAAGATGATGTTACAATCACATTTATCAAACTCATTGTTATCAGTTGACCAAAATGTGTTTCTTTATTCAACACTTCACATAAATGCATCTGTACAACAAATTAAGCTCAAACCTCTCGGGTTTCTCTCTGTCACTTATTCTTGCCCCGTCTGACTCATCTGATGTTCTTGATGAAGACACTCTTTACACCATATTGCTTGAACATGCTCAATATTCTATTTGCATTACTTGTCGCAATTTTAACAATTGTGAAACCAGTTTCTTTGCAAATTAAGGTTTTTAAAACATTTTCACATTTCCCATCAGCTTTGATGCATATGTGGATCAAGGTTTGATTAATTGTTCTTATCTACTTTGTATAGAGTGCCAACCTCCTTCCTTTAGGGATATCTGATAACTCTACGTTAAAATGTTCCCCTGTCATTTTCAGTTAACTTGACGACAAAACCTTTGCTCGGAGTCGCGATCATAAACTTCGAATTAGACAGCGTTCTCCAGTGAACCTCATGAGCCTGATATCAAGGATTGGTCACTTCGACATTAATGTGTTGTCAGAGTGCAACACTTCTGATTTCTGTGACCAGTTGATCAAAATGTCTGAGCTTTTGTTATGATGTTGTGTCTTAGGTACAACTTATATCCTTTACAATCGATTCTTAGTTCGCACACCTTAAACAACTTTGTCGTAAAAAGGAGCGTGCTTTCAAAATAAATAGAACCGGTGAGGTGCGCACGCTTTCGAAATCCGTCAGGATTGAATTTCTCAGGCTCATCTCTTCGTACGTTCGTGCTCAGCTTGACAACGAAGGTAGTCGTGATACCTTGCTAGTCCTCATGTGAATTGCAAGAACCCTACTCCGCGCGCCTGCCGCTGTGGTTATAGAGGGTCTGAACCAGAGCTTCATCAACGCCGGAACCACACTCTCAACCCTACCTGGTGGACGTGATATGAACATGACCGATCCTGTTGTCACCTTTAACCCTGTCGAAACTTATCAAGTGTTGACCGGATCAAACCCAGTGACCCTGATGGAGTCGCACCTGTGGTCCTAAAAGAAATGTGCTGCCTTCCTTGACCCGGTGCTGTATAGACCTTTCAACGGTTGTATTTCGCAGCACAGTATTCTCGATTTTTAGAGAATAACCTCAATCACTCTAGTACCGAAGAAAGTTTCCCCACTGCCTGCACCTTATTTGTTTTGATAGTACTGGAGAGCCTCACAATTCAATCTGTAACCAACTTGTTAACTGTCGATGACCGACACCGGTTTACATGTACCTATTCCCGAGGAACCCTGGATGCCGTTGCTTATCTCTCCTATTTTGTTTTTATTTACCCCGGATATGAAAAGTAAGGTTGTTCGTATATAGTCTACAGTGATGCTTCCAACACGACTGATAGGCAAATATTGCCAAATATCCTCTTTTCAGGCGGTGTTCAACTTTCTACAATTGAGCTATTGATCAACTAATTCTCCATTTGTAAGCAGTTTAGACGGTCCAAAGATTGTATATTGTTACTACTGCACTCCTAACAAGGCGTATTACAAGGAGCTATTTTATCTTCTGTTCTATTTCCTGCTTACATTTCTTCTTGTCAAGTATGCGGAAGATATAATATTTGAATCATCCTAATCCAAACCCATCACATCAGACCGCCGTACCAGATGACATCAAAAATAGTGGAGTGAGAGCTTCCAAATGAACCTCCAAAAATGTAATGATATCTTTTTCGCTTGTGAAAGGTCAAAGTACGATGAACTATCAAATATCAGCTCCTTTTATCCCGCCTAGATGATCAAATGGACCGAAATCCGTCTGTCAAGTACCTTGGTGTTATTTTCAACCGAATCATCACGTGGTCTGACTACGTTGCTAACGTTCTTCTGAAGGTAAGGAGGCTTATATTTTATTTTTTACGTCTTAAGTCGCTTTTTATCTCAAATCATCTCATGTAGTATTTTGGTTTTGTTTGCATTTTCCACCCCTAGCTTTATGAGTCCCCTGTTATCTGCCTCGGTCAACTTACCAAGGACCACAAACTCATTTCCGCATACCTCAAAGTTCCGTGGGTATTAAATCTTATACCACAGGAACACCTGCTACATTATGCTGTAAGCACACAACTTCACAAAAGATTACATCTGGTTGTTCTCATCTGTTATATTATGACGTTAGATAGTGCCTTTCTTATTCATCCACCCATTCCAATTATAAACAAACCGAGGCTGACAGGTGCTCAATTGTCCCAGATTTCTCACTCGTTGCCGGAAGTCTGCGCAGGATGATCATTTCAATTGACGATAAATGCCACGGTATGCCACGGTTTTTCTGATTCTGTTATCGTTGTCCTTTGTTTCTTAATTACTGTACTATATTTATCATTGTTTAATACATCGTGGTTTTGCGGTTGCTGAACAGCCACCCCTCGGGATGCATAAAGTGATTCCTTGACTTGATTGTAGGTAAGTTTTGATAAACAAAGCAACTGGGTTTTAGTGACATTACGGATTTCAGGTGTGATAGAAAATACTGTATTTTATTGAAGTGAGAACACAGCAGCACAATGTTGCACACTGATTCCGGAAAACAAATTTGTTGTATTTCTTCAGGTACATAATACAGTCCAGAGCACATGAAAAAATAGCAAGTTACACTTACTGTGTATGAGCTATTGGCATTAGATTTTCTCCATCATTCTGCCAAGGCAACGTTAGAGTTATAAATAACTTCTTCTGCTTGCACAATTCAGGTTTCCACCGTTTTATAGCAATCGCTTCTACAAACTGGAAGAACCGAGAGTTTTACATGATGGGAATACTTTGAATGCCGTGATCACTTGATATCTAATATTTAACGAGTGACGAGTGATCCATGAAGCTGGTGTGCGGGGTTGAGGTGATCTTTGACTATTCGGGCGTGATTCGTTCATCAGTTTATAAATGAACACAGTAATGTGTTCAGGTACTCTTTGTCCAAGCTGCCGTTCGGCAACCGAGCAGCCACAGTCAAATTGGTATAATAAGTGGGATTTGATACACCGCGGAAACGGTGGCTCGACATAACTACTTCGACTGTGCTTTTACAATGAAACATAAGTTTGACTTTGATTTGCAGTGCCATGTGTTCTTGGCGAACCTCGTTTATCCTTTCACATAGAAGCGAATGACGGTGAATACTTAAGCCGTTTCAGAACTAGGGATTTAGACTAACAAAAATCGCTCGTAGAACGCGATGGTGATACTCACCTCAAATGGACTGGGTTCATGACTAATCTATTCCTACAGGGTTATATGCTTCACTTATTTCGCAGACGTTGAATAGTTGTATTTTTGACAGATACGATATACAAAGGGCAACATCTCGTTTCTGGGCGGTGACCGATGTTTGTTTATTGTGTAGTTAAATTTTGAATATCGGTTTTGGCTTGTGTTCTTCAAAAGTGAGTCATTATGGGGGCAAGAGTTGAGACTGTTTGCGCAACTATTCCTTTATCTGTATGCTTATCGAATCAGTGGGCAAGAAACGCTGTAATATTCCTTGCCCTCCCTTCTATCAGCGTGTTTTCATTACCTCTGAAACGTGTGCAAGGGATTTGGTTTGCTTTGATGACATATCACCTGAAAACCGGTTTTATTTACTACTCCGAACCAACGATTTCATTTGAAGTTCTTTTTACTATTCCTCAAGTTCTAAGCTACAGTCGGTGTTAAAAAATACATGTTTTGTCTATTTTTCAAAGAGTTGTGGTGTTTGTAGAATGGTACTGTAGATTTTATTCTCATTGTACATTTGCAAATGTTTCAGATGCTTTTGTTTTTTCTGTGATTTCCTCTGAAAGCTGTTCTTAGTTCGATTCCGTTCCGGGTTTTTCTGGAAGAGCACTGTTCTCGCGATATGCCTGAGGCACTCATGAGTCCTGAGATCAAATCCAATTCGATTTGTGCTGTCTTTACTTTAGGGGATTATTGAGGAGGTTGATAAACGTTGATATCTCTTTTTATCTTTGACGGTTTCTTACAAAAATTCAGCGAAACGCTTCACATCCTTCCAATGACTAGGAACTAACTTTTATTCCAGTTCATCATTCGAATACATGAGTAGATGATTTTTCCTGCTTTTTGCATTGGTTGATTATGTAAATGAACTTGCTGCTGTCAGGATAGCGGTCATGGACACCCAACGACTGTTTGTTGAAGTTCACAAATGAGGAAGATGAGCGTTATTAGAACTCAGGGCCTTATGGTTGCTATTTTCATGGTCGTGAGTACATTTGTGAAAGAAAAGAAACGGAAATGGAGGGCTATCTTTGAACGAAAAGAGCAACTGATTGAGAGCCAAGGTGAGGAGAACCACCAAGCAGATCCATATTTTCCTAAATAACGAATTCATTCTTGCACATGACCATAACCTTTTCGGGCCGATTTGTTCCAGCGACACATTTAAAACGCATGAAACACATATCAATCATTCAGGCCAATGCACGCTGTTACCTTCGTAGCGCAAAATTCCCAGTAATAGTTTTGTATATTAAAGCGCGTAAAAATTACGCCTGTGGCAGTCGCTTGTCGAATGTTTACACGGTGCAGTCAAAGTTAGCTACCAACATCTTTCGTTTGTCATAATAGCCTGTCAGTCTGACATTACGTCGTCCTTATGTGATACCTCTAACATACCAACGATACCGACACTGGATCAAAATTATTTTATTTCGTCCGTTTTTCGTTAACGGCGTTGCGTACGCTGGACTACAGGCAAACCACAACCAGTTAACTAGTAGTTCACATACCAACATAAACCGTTGGAACCCCCTTCCTAGACAGCTTGCCACAAAGAACCGTATTTCAATGTTCTCTTTGAAATTGACGTTCTTTAGTTGGAGCCTTTAATCAAGTTTTTTCTAATTCCCCATTAGAAATTTAGTCGAGCCCATGAGCCATTGAGTAATGCGTTCATTTATTCACTCAAATTACTCTTTACTTATCTGCTGTATTCGATAACAATGTTAATAATCATACCAGTTCCTAAACCAGAAATTGCGTGTTATTTGTGAAATAGTACCAGACACAAGGTAAATGTTTTTAGACGTCTCGTATCTTGTATAATATGAATGAGAAAGTCCGAACGAACACCAGTTGTTGACCGATGTCTTATCGATCGAAAAAGCCGCAGATGGATTGCGTCCACATGCATGCTCAAGTAAAACGAAAGCAAAAACCAGATCGATTTTCGGCTTATTCGAAGAAGTATCGATGAAATCGTTAAAATTGAAACGCTTTCCAATCCCAAAATGGGTTTCCGTTATTCGGATGCAGATTTTATTTCAATTTACAACAGTACTGCCATGTATTATCGTTTCCTGAGCTATATAACAATGAAATGGGTTCAGTTAGTGGCTTTATCGCACAACAAGCTAGAAGGCGAGTGATTCAGCAGGTTGCAGAAAGTCACAAAAATCTCGACCACGGTTCAAAATTTCTTTCTTCAGATTGTTTCAGTGTCGTATTTTCAACTCGTTCAAGTACGATTTGAATTTTTATGTTAGGGGTTTTGTTGTTTCTACTACTGTGTTTGAGAAGCCAAAGTCGTATTCCTGATTCTGATAGATACAAGCCACAATCAGTTTAGGTTTCTCTCAGAGACTATTGATTCGGATTGAATGAAAGATTAACTGGCTTCATCCATTTTGAAATAATTTCAAATGCAGAACCAATGGAGTGCATCAAACTAAATTAGCAATGGGTACTGTCTTGTTTCAACCTAATTACAAATTCACTCTTATTGGCGGTTAGTTTTGCGTTTGTTTCACTACTATTATGTGGATCATATTGAAATTTAGGTTCGCATATCAGACCAAGCCTCGGTCTTCTTCCCCCGTCAGATCTCAATTGACTAAGTGGATGCATGCAGAACAGGTGAATTTAGACGCGAACGTAAACGCTATGCAGTGTGTATGATGTTTTTAAGGCCTGGTGGCAAATGAGTTCCACCTGATAAAGGATGAAATCGCAAGCTTGGAATGCTTTTACCGATCCAAGTGTGCATTCATAATCACAGGATGGAAAGATAACGAATCAGTGTACACGTTGAATTCGACTGGAGAGCTATGGATTCAACAACAGTGAAAAAGAAGAAACATCAAAATCCAATGTGTATTTCAGTGAGATCATTGGGCGTGATTCAATAGTGCTTCAAATAGTTATGTTGGCATTTCGCGAGACGGATGCCTCTCGGGCGAAACCGAAACTCGAATTCGACACGGTTTACTACCTTATCTGGTATGACCAAGGAAGCGGTGAAAGTAGAGATACCTCAGCATTCTGCTGCAATCCAGAGAGGGATCAGTCACGAAAGTGGGATGCTACCGACTGGTGGAAGGAGATCCAATACGAAAAAGGCATTACGAAAAGAATAAGGGACCAGAGTTATAGGCATTGGGATTCCCGATGGGAAAATGATCGACCCTTGGAGCAAACTCTGACCTTGAGAATAATCTGATGCACATCATAGTCTTATCAACGGATGGAACGCATCACTAGCAAATATGATAATGATGATACAAGCTTCGGATGAAATTTTGACTTAACTGTGTTAGAAACCACAAAAATAGGCGGACATTAATGTCATCAGAGAAATTGAAGAGGGGGTTTAGATGGGGATGACCCCACAACCTTAAACTTACAAAGACAAATAAAATAGTTGAAAGGGTTGATTTGTTTAATGTAAGGCTGCGCTGTTGACATTGTGGTTCTCCCTGATGCTAAATTCCATCAACCCATGTACATCACAAAGCATTTTACAATAGTTTTTAAAACTGGTCCGAACGACGCCAATAATCTTGGACCAACCAATTTTTAACAGATAAACTAAATTTCATTTTTTATGTCGTGAGTATCTGTAAGCACAGTAGAAATAGATCACTGAATTAAAATAATCTCACTTTGTTCCTATGGAAACCGAATGAAGAAATTAAATCACCCTGATATGTTCATTTACCCTAGTCTTCGAAAGAAAAATTGGATCACAATGCAAATGAATATTTATTCAATAATACTCACCAATTGAAACAAATGAGTTTCGCAATATAGAAAATGGCGACTGTTATTGGACGAACAATGTTTCTATGCCAGGGCTGGATCCTTTTTGAGCAGGGCATTATGTTTTTTTGAAGATAAGATACCATGGTAACCATTCTCGTTAAACGCAACATACACAAGAATCTAAGCCGAGTGACAAGGGATAACAAACAATGTACATTGTAGTTATTAATGAGATAACATTTGTTTTATTGTTTTATTGATAGAATGTTGTTGTTACTTGTCTGATTCTGTCTGAGTTCTTATCGGATATAATCAATTGATGGATTGGGCGTGAGGACAAAAAAAATCATTTTTCACGAGAGAAGCATACAAGGAGGCTACACATATCGTAATAACAATAAGATTGAGGAACTTTGATTTAGTCTTGATATGGTGGGCATCGATGATCAATAGCAGATTTTTACATCATCCGACATTTAAGGAAGTGAAATATATCCTACTATTTTTACACCAACAGGTGCAGAAAATCGTCTAATGTTCGCTTTCAAAATACAATTGGTACTACATGTTGAAGAGGACCATTATGGATCGGGTTTGAAGGGTTAACTCTAATACTGTGTTTTTTCAAATACTGTTTGTCTCAGTAATACTAAGCTTGAGATTTAAATTAGTCATATTTTAGTTTGAGATTATTTGCTACCCGACAAATTTTGTTCGCTGTAAGAAAAGAAACAGGGAATTCAGAAGGTTATAAACATGTATCGTCTGCCGAAACGGCTAAACAGCTTTTTCCCAATTTTCTGTGCACGATCAGAGAGAGAGAGCGGGCACCTCAGGATTGAAACTGTTTTGAAAAGGATGAACAGAGCAAAAGTGTAATGTGTCGTGTTCTAATGTGAGAATCCATTTAATTTTCTGTATTTTTGTCATCCGAAATGGTATTAAATGTCACAACTTACACGAAACACCATGAAACATACATAATCAAACAAGTTCAATACAATTTTGCATTGTGGATCTAACTCACTGGTTCGTTACATGGTGCATTATCCTACCTTCATTCCGTGTCCGATCTAAAATAGTCTTGAGTTTGCATTCCTTGTGAAGATGTCTCACTACCTATGGCGTTGCATTAAACGCACTCGCTGGACTTAATCTGCCAACCTGATCTGCGGTAGCCATCACTGTCAAAAGTCGGTTCTTCAGGAAGGGCTCTCGATTTATTTTTAAGTGCAGACAAACCATAGTTGTGAAGGGAATCACAGGCGTTCATATGTAAGTATGTAATAACTAGTCAGGTTGTAATTGTTTCCAACCGAGCCATAACCCAGGAGGCTGGTGCTGAGATGAGCGAGGCCTGTGGCCTGCAACAAGCTCGAAAAGATGGATTATGCTTTATCGTGTAAATGGAAAAATTAGAAACGGTCTGATCAACTGCCCGTTGGCCGAGTGGGTAGCATGCTTGCGTTCTACCCATGAGGTCCCGGGTTCGATCCCCAGTTGGATCGATTGATTCGCCCTGCCGATGAGACCCCTTTAGGTCGAAACAGCTGAGTAGTACTTCCTACCCTATCACTTCACACTTCATTTGCCATATGTACGACGGATTTTCCCGTTTGAAGTTTATGTATAAGCTTAAACCAATGCTACTGGAAAATACCCGTGGATTGCATCAAGAAGTCAATTTGGCAAACAAGCTCGTTTTCGATGCCTCATTTACTAGCCAAATTTGCAAAATAAAAGTCTTATACGCTCCAATCATAAAAACACAATTGATGCAGTGAAACAAACGATCAATTCAAAACAACACTTTCCAGCACAACCACTTTATGACACATTGGCCATCTACACGTTGAGGAGCGATATTTCATTCATCCAGGCTACTGTAATCTAGTAGGACGATATCAAATTACATTAGTTGCATCAATTTTCTGCATATATATCCTGGCAAATGAGGATGTATGAAAAGACAAACAGTATAGTGAAAAGTTTGCTTTGCTAGCTTCGTCTTCATTCACTTACAGCTGTGTTTATATAAAAGGTAGAAGTAAATGCAACGGCTAAAATAGTATCAATCAAAATCCTAAACCCACCGTTATGTAAATAGGAGAAAGCGGTTACCGTACTCCAGTTCCCTCGGCCCCGCGCCAACCTAAATGACTGAGATAACTTCAATCATGCCGTGATGACGCAACATGGCGTGACACGAAGCACGTGAAACAGGTCATGGAAAATGTCCAGAGTTGAATTTGGTTTCCCTTCCCCTTTTCTTTATTTGACCATGTTGAACTAGAGGGACATTGCTGCTATTTCCCATTTAACCTAATTAAACCAATCGCATTTATGTCTTCTGTGAATGCTTGAAGAAGACGTTACAAAAACAAGCTTGTTCACCATTTTGTTTGTCTTTTGATTTTCATATGGGAATCTTCTATGATAATGTATTACTCAAACTTCTGTTCCACTTTTAAAATCTGCATGTTGCGAGAGCAGTCCCAAAAGGAAAAGCTCCCCTGCAAAGCCATTTTTTGGAGGATATTTCAAATGGACTGATATTCAAAAAATCTATTGTTTACATTGTTCCATATATATATATATATTATTTAGATACTTTTGAAAAAAACTATGATGCCTGCGCAGTAGTAAAATCAAGAACCAAAAAGTAAATACAAGTGACGAAAATTACGGAAAAATGTTTATAAACATAAACAATAAAGGTTGATCTCATATTTTTTATTTTGGACTTCCAACATTTAGTCCCATTGTATTCGTTTGTTTTTTCACGGACCTTGAAACATCCAAATACTTTGCTTCTACTGTGAGCCATGTCTCTCAGCTTCTTTGAACAAAGACAAACATTATCCCTCGGGCCCCAACTTGGAAGGTATATTGCACCAACCAAAGCTGAAGTCATTTTCTCCATATCCCAACCTCAGTTCAGGATATCAATACCATGCCACTTTTTCAGCCTTGTTCAGCAAGTGCAAATAAACCAGGAAGAAGTAGGGAATCAGCAGGCCTACGCAAAACAAGACCAGATCGTCGGGAGCATTGCAGAGGAAATTCCCTTTTTAAATGAAAGACTATCAGTATCTGATAGGCTACGGCTGATCTCGTATTGCTCACCCGATGATTCCAATATACATTAATATCTAAGATCTATTAGGGAAAGTCGATTAACATTCTCATCTCGGCGAGACCATGCCTGGAAGACGTAAAATAAAACATTAGGAACCATGACAATATACACTATTTGAGAGTTAAATGTCATGGAGGAGTGACCTGTGTTTCCTGTTGAATAAAGCCATAGCAGATTTTGAAAATATTTGTGAATCAGGAGATGCGTGAATAAGTTGAGTGTACGTGTCTTTGCGTTTGCATATGCTCTTTAGGGGTGACTCGTGATTTGGGGATATTAGGCCGCAGCTGCTTAAGGGTTACGACACCGCCTTACCTGGAAACCGTTACATTATTCACAGCGATGGACCCAAATTGACCACATCAATACATTACCGCTGGAGATAGTTGATTCAAGACTACCGCTCTCACAAATCAACACCTGTGTATACGGACCACGCTTTGTTACGAGCGTAATTTTTCATACACCTAGAAAAAACTGCAATTTGATCACCGACAACGAACTCCCACGATACAATGTCGGTAATAATTGCAAATCAGCCTTCGAAGAGGATTTCTTGGATCGACCAACCACCAGTCGAAGGACTCAATGAAACTGGAAGCTATTCTATGAAGCTATGGAATTATTGATAAAAAAACTGGGCAGGCTGAAATACCAAACGATGGATCGCGCCAACCAAAATTACCCTGTTAGATGCCGGCAGAACTCTTCCTCCTAATGCCCAATGTGCCACAGCGTGCAAGGTTCTTAAACGCCAGCTCATCAAGATTCGAATAAATTACTTCGAGAAGCGGTAGGTAGGAAAGTGTAGAGAGATCGTAAAGTTTCGGTTATTAGTAATAGTCGCACTCTTTTTTGTTTACTTAGGAATACGGGCCCCAGGAAGATAAGCGTAAGTGAGGTGATCAAGGAATCCGATGGCATTTCGAGGCTCAATTCAAATGGCCCCAATAGACATCTGACATATCAACCCACCCATACCTTTTTATGAAGGATGTGCCCGATAAGTTTATTTCAGTATTACTAATACCCTTTATACTAATAGCCGAAGCCGAGTCCAAGCTTACGGCACTTTTTCTCCCGAGTTCACCACGGAAAGCGGTGTTCTTCAGGATTGCTCTCTTTTGCCCCTTCTATTTAACTTTAATATAGGTTTGATTGCGGAAACAGCCCTATCATCGTGCGAGAACAGCGATGCAGATTTTCTCCTAATGGGTAGATTGTTTGATCTGGAGTATGCGGACAACACTGTGCTACTAAGGGAAGATCCAGGTAAGTTGCAAGTTTTTCTGGCTAGTTTGAGTACCAGCGTAGCCATGTTCAGTATGCGTTTTACACCTTCATAGTGTAAAACGTTACTGCAAGACTGGATTGGTCCAGCACTCAGCCTCACTCTTACCGGAGATGTTACAAACCAAGTGAAAAAGCTTTCTTCTTTGGGCAGCTATATCTCATTCTGCGGATGCATCGCACATCCGGTATCAGCTCGCATACAGAAGGCTGGATTGCGATTTACCAAAAAGAGACATCTGTGGAGCCGCCACGAATTCCGGCCGTCTGTGAAGGGTCAAGTATATGCTGCCGCCATTCACCTGGTTCCGCTATACGGTGCAGAAAAATTGCTCATTATAGGAACAGGATAAAAATAGACTGTCGGTGTTTGAACACCGCTGTCTACGCAGCATCGCACGAGTCAGGCGGGGTAACCGGGTTAACAATGCTGAGGTTAGGCGTAAAGTTTTAGGTTGTGTTGGTCGTCTAGTACAATAAATGGTCGACTTGCATAGATTATGCTGGTTAGGGCATGTGCTATGCTATCAAACAGGTTTTCATGGTGTCCGATGTTTTTCCGAGGCAGTTAGTGGGTGGAAAAATCCAAAGGTGATCACAACAAGACCTGGCATGACAGCATAAAAACGCTAACCAGGAGACTAGATCATATAGGTCACATTAGTCTCCCTGGATGGGGACCTCGGGATCATTATAATCACTGAGTGAAATGGCTGAGTGTCGTTTGTTTATCTTCTCAGTTTGTTTGCAAACTTATTCCACTGAAATTATCCATTTTCTCTTAGAATCTACTTTCAACCTTTCTTTTTTCTCCTACTACTTGATCCAAATTAGCAGTCAAAAGGTAGCAGCCAAAACTGGCGCACGAACTCCCATGTTTAATGGTTTTAAAAACTAAAATCATTGCGAATGAGTAGGGGATGAGAACCGCATGGTTGCGTCTTGAAAACATCACAAATGATTGCTGGTGCACCGCACACTGGTCATTTCGATATACCAACCATGAATCACCCTAAAACATATTGTCATCAACAAGTACTGCAAGATCAAATGAGGAGTTCGTAGTAAACCATGGCTAGAAATTTGCTTCACGTTTTGCGCGAAAAACATTGCATTTGAGTTACCATATCTAGTATCACAGATAAAGTTCTCATTTACCAATTGAAACGGATCTGCCGATTTGGGCAATTAAGCGAAGAGGTTTTCTGTGAAAATAGGGGCACCTGTTTGTTTAATGCATTCCGTATATAGTCAAAACAGCTGTTTAGGTTAATTTGTTGACCATTCTCTGTGATTGCATTGGAGGTTAGAACAATTAAAAAAAATTTGTGATTAGATGTATCACACAGTGTGATTCACGCACCATTACCGATACACAGACCGCGGTGTCTGCAAGTGCTCATAGGCTGATACGAAAACATGGTAAGACCTGTTTTTGTACACTCTCTGATTTAGTAAGTTTAAACCGATCCACTTCAAACCACGACCGTCTTGCTCTCTCATCGCTTTTCAACAACCATATCGGTGTTAAGCCTCTGATCACCTAATAGCAACACAGTAACATGAAAAAGGCTTAATTCATTGCTTAATTGCTTAATTCATTTTCCATACTATCCGACGCGCAAAGGTATTCAGGCTGTCCGTTTTTGAACACTGATGTCGTTTCAAATGGAGCGCAGAGGACACAATTCATTGGTTGCAAATCTAAAGGTTATTTTATCTACTATATAGGTGACTAAAAAAGGAATCCCTCTTCGAAACCGTACATAGTTATTGAATTATATTTTCAAAATATTTCGATATTTTTTGTAAGAAGTTATACAAAATGTTTAATATGTTCGCCATTCTATCTTCTCATTGTGTGTACAGCTGAAATGTTTTCTCATTGGTAATTATTCTAGTCAGATGTCGCCATCCAACGAAAAATAATTTACCTTGTCGACAATCCGACCACCCACATACAACTTACATTTCCCAGCCCAACGCCAAGCAGCTGCTTCCATATATCTTTCTCCTATTTTTACTGGATTGAATTTTGCTTTGCTGACATTTCCTCGCGCTGTGGTTGTTCCCATAATTATACCATGCTAACCTTACGCACAAATCAGTATTTAACCTCTCCAAGTGTTCACACTCAAATGCCATCGTTCCCAAAAACTGCAAGATTGTGGAACCCCTTTTTACGTCTAACTTTAGCCTTTCCAAAGCTCGAAAAACGGTTTTGTTTCAGAATATCCCTAATCTCTCTCTCCTTCTCGCTTTACAGTTTTTGTCGCATATGGTTAACTCCACTTCGCTACACTTGTGTGATGAGCACTGTGCCAGATAAAAAGATACAAAATGTCACGAAAATGCAATCAGTTTGTGGATTGCTAATGGCACATTGAATAGTCGTCAAGTGTGTCAAAGAAAGGATAGCATAAACTTTAACGAAAACACAAGTCAGTTCATTTGTTCCGGAGACATCAGCCACAGAGCGACATGCGAAAGACAGTTGCTTTCAGGTGCAAACCTTCTGTCTCAAATTTGTGCAAACGTAAGTCAACAGGCGCATAGAATTCGTTTGAGTTAACTGTTTGACGGATGCAACGGGAATCAGTTAAGGCGATGAATTGGTCAAGTGGTCAATGCCCCTAGTAACACTGGGTTCGTACTTCCCTGTTTGCTGTAACGTGTTCCCTACCCATTACTGACACACAATATCCGTTCTCCCGAAAGTATAAAGGCAAAGCTCCTGGCTTTAAAAAAGAACTCATCACCGGGTTTAGATAACATTCCCCCACAAGCCTTTATCACCCTGGCAAGTCACATGATCGATCCTTTAAGTGGGCTACACCAAAAACTGTTTGAAGATACCGTGCTTCCTCCGGTGTGGAAAAACGGTTTCATTTCACCAATTTACAAAAGTGGATGTCGTAGTGACCCAGCCAACTACCGATCCGTCATTGTCCTATCAGTGTTGTCCAAAGTCATGGAATCTATTGTTGCAGATTCGGTAATGGATCATCTGGAGTAAAATGACTTACTATCCCCAGCCCAGCACGGGTTTCGAACAAAATCATTCATGTGCAACTAACTTGATT
>UZAN01042222.1:32184-50230 GCA_900618425.1 Echinostoma caproni
CAACCCAATCATCCATGTAGATCCCTTTTAGTTTTACCAACCAATGTTTACCTCAGAATGCATCCACTGAAGTTAACACTCCAAAAGAGCCGTCTCGACCGCGGACGCCATATATTAGCAGTCAGAGTGTGCAACACATGGAACTCTCTACCACCTCACGTGGTCTGTGCGCCAACATTAGTGTCTTTCAAGCATCCGCTTGACGATGCTGTGGCAAACCTTATGTTTCAATACCCAACTACATAATATATTCTCCTGTGCTCGTCAAAAGCATGCCATTACGCATTTACGTACATGGACTAACTGTGATCTTGTGAATCGTGTTCCGAACCAAAGTGTAAGCACCCTATGGGATTTGATAAGCGAGGTCTTTGTAAGTTTTTTCTCATAATAAAAATCTGAATTTGAATGATCGAGGTTTCACGCAAGTTGAATTATTGACACACCTCTCCTTGGTTCTACATCCTGGTGCATACAATCGAAAATCTCTGCGTTTGCGTTACACATTATTCCACCAAAGCTTCACTCACTTCTATCGAAATTGTGGCTACCCTACAATTCGTCAACTAATGAGGCATAAATAATTGAAGCCTTGTATAATGCAAGCTATTTTATTACATGACACGCATGATGTACAGTAAAGGGTTAATCACTGTGATCAGAAAGACTATTTGTCTAGTGCATAAATGAAAGTGGAGGAGTGACTAAATCGACGAGGCGATCGTTCGGTAATAGGTGGCTGGATGAATGAAACATCCCCCAAGGGTAGAAGCGGAAGAAAAGTTCCCGCCACATGGTAAAGAGAAGGAGGGGTTTGAAGGGAGTGAAAAAAGCAGCATCGAGCGAGTAAAGTTTAAACTATTTCCGGATGGGCGAGATGAAATGTAAAACACATTAAGATACCAAACCCTGGAAAAAGATAATCGGTGGTCAAGTAGAGCTTTAAAATGTATGTGAAGATGTCGCGGAAATCAGATTGGGATTATAGGGCGTAGCTTCTGGCATATGGATATTAAATTCAGTATACAAAAACAACCAATGGGTGAGTGAATGATGGCAATGGAGAGAGCACAGAACTTTTCATAAGCAAAACAAAACCGTTACTGAATTTTTTAAATGACAAACTTTGTCTAAAGGGAAGGGAACATTGTTCACGGAAAGAAAACGTTGGCTGCATCGGTATAGATCGAGCAAGTGGCTTCGTTTTTCTAACCTACATCTTTAACGTGAATTGGTTTTTAAGAGGTAACACCGAGTTGATGCAAATGTGTTGATAATCAGTGAAATGCACTTTCTAGGAAAGTAGAGTAAGTAAGACATTTTGCGGAGAACACATCAACTAAACTGCGCAAAAACACATCAACAAACAGTTTTGATGGAAACGACAAATATTTGCATCGTATACCACTTGGCAATTAAAGTAAATCACTGCGACAAGATCGACGGTATACCGTTTGCATTCATGACCAACCAATGGCAAACTCAGTTGTTTTCGATTCTCAGTTAAATTATTCACGCAAGAAGTGAACCGTGGTCAAGGATAGTGACTTTTTCTTCTTAGTTTAGTTGTCTTGTGAGGCTTTTGCGGTACCATCGCCCGTTCAAATTCCTTTAAGGTGTGGGGTTGTCACAGCAAACACCTTAATACGGTGGAACGGATCAGACAGTGAAGAACTTTCAACCGCTACTTTTCAAATTCTTGACAATAATAGCCATACAAAATAAAGAGAAACTATCATTGCGGTTGCAGCAGTTGCAGTAATGGTAGTAGTAGTGAGCAATAAACGCGAACCTCCAATTACGGAATACAAATCACTGATTAGCAGTCACGTTCCGTAAGCACTGGATCGCACCGGCACTTGCAAGAAATATCCCGCTTGACTGAGACGCTAGGAAAAGGTCACAGGAGTGGTAGTTATTTTATCGGAAGAAATGACGGAGATTAAATAATATGTAGAAAACATGCTTATTGGTCATCCGGGCGTCTACCAGTCGCGTTGCAGTATTTCTGGCGTCGTTCTGCTTCTGTCTGGGCCGCACAGTCTCTGATTGGCTGGTACAATCTACCTTTGGTATGTAGTTCAGAAGCAGTGACACGTACGAGCTTTGCTGACGTCACCCGTGAAGTTTGATCGCTCACATTTGTCCTAAAACTGTAACTGGTCGGTCCAGGGTACGTCATCTCGTAGACCCGGATCACCACAGCGATTCTCTTTGATAATTATTTGCAAGTTCAAATGTGTTTGAAACGTACTCTTCGTCGATCGCATGGCAGTTATCTATCTGCGTGAAATAACACTACGAGCATTGAGTGAGCCAAGGTGCTTTTGGATCAATCTGAAGTTCGAGTCCCATTCAGTTGGTGGACATTGGACCCAAGGCAACCTTCATTTGGTTCCCTGAACACATATTAGCCATAGACGAATTTACTCGCATCAAAGGGGCATACTGACCAATGTGCCCGAAATTGGTTAATTCTAGTTCTTGAGTTCCCCTGCGTCAATACCCCCTCCCTGCCCATTTCCACCAAAGCAAATACACAAAGTAAATAAATAAATATAAAATAAAAAATATTAATATAAATAAATAAAAATACAAAATAAATACACCCTGTAGAATCGAATCTTTGGAAGTAGATCACAAAATCAGTGTAACGTATTTAAATAGCCAGCAGGATATAACCGTTACCGATTTCTCCACACGTGCGCACGTGGTGATCAATTCCAAACAGTTCGATGTTACCATCGTCGTTACTGAAAACAAACGTTTGCTGCTGAGAACAGATCGGTCCATTGTTTTAAAAGGCAAGGTGGTAAAAATAACATGATATTTACCTTGAAGGGTCCTAGTTTATTCGAAACGTGGGTCACTGATAGGGGAATGGATATCGATTCGGTGGCTAGCCGTGTATAAGACAGGCACAGGATCGCTAAGTAAGCGGATGAGGAAGAATATCCGTGGTACACCGGTGGTACTTCGCGTGGTCAGAGTTCTCCACAGAAAAAAAACCTTCAAGAAACCAAAACGGGTACTGTGATTTGATGGTTGTGTTTGATCACTAAATGAAGCCAGTCTCTATTGCACCCTTGTGAGACAAACAGCGGAGGAACGCTAATTGAAATTCCCAACCACTGGCTTTTCTGGAGGCCGTGAGCGTGTTGATACCATGACCTTTGTCGAACACATTCGTATGATCTGAAACGACGGTCACTAGCTGCAAAGGGTTGCAAACCCTGTTTTTCTCGGCTGACCTTTGATCAAAAGCTTATGTAAGAGTCTCCCAAGAAAACTCATCCCCTGTTTGGTTATCTGGGTAGAACCTCAAACAAGATCTCATTATGTTAAACAGAAATCAAATCTGAAGCATTGAGTTCCCTTTATCCATTTCATCAAAACGGAAAGAAGACAAATGTCGAGAGATGTTAACATTTCGTTTAATCTTCTCAGTCGCTAACTAAAACAAATAGGCACATATATAGCACATCGGATGAATCAATTTTGGTGAACAAACGTGTACAAGCATACAATGATTACTAAATTTAGAAGTAGAAGGTCAGCTCCACGGTAAGTGGATCGCTTGTATCAAAAACTTTTGTGCACATAGGGTCGGGTGATGTAAACGAATAAGCAGTGCTTCACTAATTGCTGAAAGTTTTGCATTTCGATTACGTAATAGTGGTTTGAAAGACGAATTGGGGTCAACTGTGTGTTTTGTTGCCATGAGATGTTTTGCAACAGATGATCCTGGATTTCTTGCCATCACTTGACCGTCATTTGCCGGTTGCGTCATCGACTTCACCAACCACTTTGGAATATGTTCGGCCATCCGTTGTGACAGCTGACGGTTTGTTCTACCTATGTATGCGTCACCGCAACTGCAGGTGAACTGGTATACAGTGTGTGAGACGAAACTGGTTTGCCAGCCATGTTTACGTTTGTCCAAATCGATTCCACGAGTGGAGGCGATGAGTCTGAGTTGAGCAGCTGGGAATGTACGGTCTAGAGCTGACCTCAACTTCTGGCGCACATCATTGTAAATGTGATCACCTTTGAACGCAAGCTTGATGTAGATGGCCTTTTTATCGACGTTTTGGGACGGGTCACCTTTTGGAATTGGTCTACATTGAATATCTATAAACCTTTCTGGGTAGCGATTGCTTAGTAATGTTCTCCTTAGGAAATCTTCTTCTTCCTTCAGTATATCTGGAGAACAAATGTTTCTCGCCCGATGAAATAGGGTTCTCACAAGCCATGGACCATATTTCCGTGACTCTTCCTTGAATTCTATGCGCAATGTTTAGGCTACGGCGTCTTTGGCAATCAAGGCAACCTGTGCTCCCTTCGATGATGGAGGAGACGCAAAAAAGAACTCCAAACCTCAACACCACATCACAGCATCAGGTAAATTGTTGGAACGTGAGTACTCTTAGGCTCAGGAAGTTACTGTAACGTCATGGGAGCACTCCGTGATCACCAAAATGGTATTTGTCTGCTTTTTTCAGATACGCTTCCTAACGCCAACAGCTGGCAGATCCTACTACCCCATGCAGAATCATTCTATGGGGTTCATTGAAGGGCGTCAATGGAAAACTTTGGGTTCCACTTGGTCGCAGTCACAAGGAACAGTAGAACCAATTTTATCAAAGTTCATTGCTGCCCGTTTCCAAGGCATTCTGTTTAATATTATCGTAAAATCCTTCTACGTCACAACCCTACGCTCCTATCCGGTTTCTAACGTCTACATAAACCCTAGAATTTCTATAATTCAGGCTGCTGAATACGTGGAAGTGTAGTAGCCGTATTTGCTTCCGACTCTCCGAGAAGAGTACGTGCAACTTAGTGTGGGGAAATTCAGATTCGGTCGGAAATGCGACAATGTTGAATGCCTGGTTACCTTCGTAGACGCCAATAAGCTAACCATAAGCTACCTGATTAATTGATCTCCCTTCACATAAAGCTGCATAAATCCACCATGTGTTACCAAGCGATATCAAATTAACATTGATATACCTAACAGACCGTTAATTGATGTCACCATCGCTGCAAAGGAAACCAACAAATTCTCTGACGAGGACACCGCCTATCTGAAATCTACGAAGTCTGTCCATGAACTTTACTGAGCCAAGTGACTACAATATTCCTTTGAATCTGATATACCGAGGGTTTTCTTTGGGATTGAACATAATTTGTTCGACTATCTCTCTCTGCTAGGTACAATGACACTGTTGTTTACGCGATCCAACTGGGTAAAATCTTCAATGATAAACAGCCATTTCTGAAGCAGTAGTTCTTCTCCACTACGTTTAATGAACGGGATACAAAACATTGTCCGCACCAAAGCGGTATAGATTGCATCGAATAGATCAGTGATTTACCCGAAATTCTGGAATGTCAACATAAATATGCTGAGTCAACTTTTGCTTTGTTCATAGACCTTCGCTCTGCATTTCACACAGTCAATAGAAACTCGGTCCAGAATATATTACTTACTGATGGGATGCCAGAGGAGTTCAAGAGATTGATAACCTCATTGTTGTGCAACGCCAGTGCTCCCTCGAGTTCCCAGCATCTGCCAGTGCTGTCTTATGCTGCAAATCTTCGTCGAGCAGTGCACTGTGCTTTTACCGTTTCCCAAAGAATTCAAATCAGCCACAACATTTACCGACGACATTTTCAGTTCAAGAGATAATCAGACAGTCTAAAACGGTACGTGACCGTATCGAATGTGAAAACAAGGCCGACGGTTTTGAGAGAAACACATCGGAAAATGTATTTCTTCACAACAGCACAGCTCCATCAAGTCCTATTTAGGTCAACGGTAAAACATAACAGGTGCACCAATTCAAATACCTATGGTCTATCATTTGGTCAAGTGACCAAGCCGGAGACAAAGTATGGATTTACATGTATTGTACGAAGAAGAGATTCCGAGACTTCCTCATACCCTGATGGTTATGCAGAAAAATGAAATTCCACAAAACCGCGTGCTTATCACATTGGCATTCGGTTCGCCCCCATATCCGTTTGCGAGCTACTGACCACTGAAAGTGAATGATGTATGTCAAGGATGCGCGGTATCATCGCGTTTTGAACTTCATTCGTCAACATTGTGACGAACTGGAGAGGTTAATCACAGAGGTTCGCCGACAGGACGAAACATTTAATTGAAAAATTCTGCGATCGTTTTATTCAGTGCATGATTGGTACAACAGCTGTATTTTGCATTGTGCGATGGACAGATACCGTCGAATTAGCCAACATATCTTCAGACAGGAGGCAGTGGCAATATGAGTGGCAAATCGATATGAGACATAAACGCTGTTTCCTACGTCGAGATGCAACGTAATTGGCTAATTCTGCGAACTTATTGGGTGCAAACCCGCAACGTGGGCTCATAATAGATTTGTTCTTATCCTTGGGAGCTTATTCAGTTTGTTGATAACATATTGGTTGTATTGTGGTCATTCACGGGAATGACTGTGGAATTCAATGGCCAATAAAAGATTCATTTATTGTTCATTTTGAAATACAGTGTTACTCACTGTATGTGCTTCATCTTAAGGACATGTTTTGGATGAAGATTACACTAAAACAACTACGCGAAACAATTATCTTGAATTTGTGCATCAAAGTCAACTCTTACTCCTTCACATTCAAAAAACTAGGCAAATTGTACAAGAATTGGATCTAGCCTAAAGGCAAAGGTGTTTTCTTAATACAGACTGTTTGATTTAATCCCTTCTGTGATTTCTTCGTAACTCCCATGAGATGAGATGGTCACTTATGTGGCGAAATGCATTTTAGACTATGAGTGTTGTTTGGTCTATACCATGGAGGGGGAGATGAATTCTGCACCTCTATCTCTTCTTCTTCCTCCCCAGGGATACACTTCGTGTTTATTAGAAACGATCATTCAATGATTGAGTGAAGTTTGCATGAGGATTCTGTTCGCAACGGACTATCGGAATTATTTAAAGGCAGTGGAAAATGCAATGAAGTCGTGCCCAGGAATGCAGTGGTGCTATAGGGGCTATCGTTTTTATCGTTTGTGGATTCATGCGGTGAAATGTTTGAATCGATCGCTTGTCTGTGTGTTGATCACGAGCTGCATACACGTTTCGCGTGGTCTTTAGTCTGCGGGGTTTATATAATTTGTGAGGCAATAAAGGCAAAACATTCCTTCCGAAGTGCTGTTGAAAAATTTCGTATTATGGTCAAATGTATTTTTGATAATTATTTTTGGTCGCGGAATGTTGTGGAAAAAGAAACTTAGACCATGGTAACTGTTTACTCACATGAGGTTAACCAGGAATATATTCACTTTATGTTCGAATAAGCGTTAATTTTTGCTGTGGATCCCGTAATTCAGGTCGATTGTTCGGTCCCAATGTCCCAATGGTTCACTTTATGCGGTCCGGCATCGACAAAACAAATTGTACCCACTGCTCCCGATTCCGAATGAGAAAGAATCAAGTGTCTGTTGGTCTGTTGGTGACCATATTTTGTTCTGGTAAATGAAATGCACGAAGGTTATCGACTGGCTTGCAAATAGCATGAGTAGCGTTGCAGCGAAACATGTTCTAGACAGTCCTCTTTTCAGGCATTTTCACAGTTGATCTTCCTATTGCGTTTTCTTACGGAGTCCAACCTCCGATGCGCCGTCGGAGTAACGGAGTAGGTGTCAACAGATAGATTGATCACACTTGGTCAGTATCTATCTCGGTGACTTATACTTGCTTGAGAGGACTAACTCTATTTTTTAGGTTACAAACTTCTATTAAGTGTTTTCCATTGCTTTGTTTTGAGCACGCTGGAGTGACCCTTGTCCCAAAGTCCGTGCCTGGAAAATATCTCCCCAAAGCCTGTATCTCCTCGATGTCAAGGGCATTTGAGAGGCGTCTTCTTCCTATGGGTTGTTTCTGATGCTGTGCTAGATTGATATATCTTTCCGCTTACACACAGCCAGTCACAATTCACACTTCCCTCGGTAAACTCAGCGGTGCAACGGGGTATCATTTTTTTCACTGTTCCTCTTTCTCAACGATTTTCAATTAATTCTACAATTATCCCGATGGCATAATACTGGGCCGCAAACGTTCATGCCTCAAAGGAATACCCGGGAATCTAAGGGGGATTTGATGCAGTTACCAGGTACTCCGCGTCTTGCCCTCTTATTCTGATTAATTTCAAATAGCACGAATTAGCTTTTTCGTCACGATCTACGGAGCTTTAGAAGGTTCTCAGAACCTGCTTCTTATTCTTCTCTTAAATCATCACCCAATACGAAGTATTTTTTACAGTGAAGTATCTGAAAGTGTTTTTAATGCATAATCTGTCATGTCCGGGAAACGTTTTGTGAAGTTAGAAGTCTATTATTTTTGTCCCACAAATTCAAAATTATTTCTGGATAACATATTTCTACAGAATGTTGCATCATCCCTCACTGCTTATATTGTTTACCTCTTTTTCTCTTCTCTTTTGAAAGTGTTTCATTAATCTGAGAGTATCTAAAAATACCTTCCGGATTGCAGCAAATTTCCCTGGGTGACCCTAGTAGACACATTGATGCATCAAACGCATTTGCCTGTCCTGTAGTAAAAGACGTTTTACATCCTAAGTATAATGACCTCTGTAAAGCCAAGTCCACAATCGCCGCACGGACATATTTTCAAGTTTTATATTCCCGCAATTCTAGTCATCATAGTTCAGTAATTATTCGGTCTCATTGTTCAGCCCCAAAAAGCAACAAGTGAAAATCGTCTATGTTCACCTACTCAAATGATGTTCCGTTCAATTTACAGTTTATTCAAGATATTCACAAGAGTAATGATGTAGAAATATGAGAATTTACGGCTTATAGGTAAACAAAGCTTACATGCCCGTGAATTTCGCGGTGAGTGCTGGAAGACTTTTACTTCTTTTTCGAGTTTCTGGTAGTGACTTGCCCCCCAGCTCAGTGTGGCTGTACTCAAAGTTGTCGCTTCAATTTCTCAGTTTCTTAAAACGGGTTCTCAGAATACTCTCATGGCAAAACTTACTAACTCGACAGTGAAAAGCCGTAATTCTAATAGCGTATGCAGCTTGTTTCTGAGAGCCGTATTGAATTTTATTGACCGTGTGAGATTAAGGTCATGCCAACTCAACTGGACGATAGTCGATAGGTGAATAATTGATAAGTTCTGTGTTCTTATTTTGTGGAATACTGAAAGCTGTGTCAATTTGTGCAAGATTTCATGCACTAATAACATGTACTAACGAATTACGGCTAGCCTAATCAAATTCAATGCAGAGAGTACTGCACGAGACTGCATGCTTCTTTACCTATACATTTCCAAAACAATTCCAAACATGTTTCATGGATTGCCACTTTTATATCGCACACACTGGTAAACCACAAGCCACCTACACACCTGACGGCTACGTGCGCAAGAACGTGAATCAATTCCATTTGTTACACTGGCCCTCAAACAATGATTCATTGCATTATTTTGTAGCCAAATTTTGGCATGATAGATTGTTTAACGTGTAGGAGAAATGTCTTAGTGCTTCCAAAACACTCTACCGGATACAGTTGCTTTTCGTATTACAGAACCGTATCAAATTGTCACAAGGATGGTACCACAGGTGTTTTGATCATCTTTCAATCTTTACCCACCCTCATTTAACCTGACTGCATTTCTATATAGCCATATCAAGAATAAACAAATCACATCACTGTTCAGACCAAAATCAGATTCGTTTCGACACGTGATCTGCACGTGAAACAGGGATTCACATCGCATACAATATGCAGCTTCGGACATTTATCATTGAATACATTTCTCTCCACCTCAATCGGGGATTCACGTATCTGAAACATGATTATGTCAAAACTGCTTCCGTGAAGACTCACGGTCATGAAGACCAGAGTACTGGAACAGATTTTTCTAACTTAAAACGTTTATTCAGAATGCTCATCAATTTGCTGAGCTAGCACAATTAGTCAGAGTGAATATAAGTGAACGTGCAGTTCAGTCTGAAACCGAATTGATGTTTATGAAACCATAAAATCCGAACATCAGACATGAACATTTCACGACTTAGCTTTGCTCTTGCATGTGTGACATAACGACACTGTTTTTCATAAATAAGAAACAATGTTCAAGGAAGATTCACGGAACTGCTTAAATCAAATCTCGACCTGATACAAATTAGCTTCCATAACTTTGGTAGCCAAAGTTGGTTTCCAAAACGAATAAATGTTGATTTTGCGGAATACAGCAGATAGGAATTATGTAATCCAAAGCAGCTGTGCAGTTGAATGACTCCAAGTTATACTGGTGGCCTTAGATGGTCAAGCTTTCAGTGACTCGACATGCTCCTTGATTATCTGGCAATAAAGTGTATCAAAGTTTCATAGAACACGTTTTTCTCGAAGGACACTTCGGTTGGGTTGAACAACTAACCGTTACTTGTAAAGTATTTGATTTCATGATTTGTTCATATTGCGAGATATCCTGCTTTCAAACACTGCATCGCAATGTTCAACCCTATTCGTGATTCAGTTCCTAGCTGCTGTGTAGCATTACCCTCGAACGGCTGACCATAAACTCGATACACAGGATTAGTTGTTACGACGTCTCAAAAATCGATATTCAACTTCCTGAGGAGCGAGCAGTAATTATCAGGTTGGGAGGGTTATTAGATGGGCGATGTCATACGTACACCGCTCTGGACAGTTCCGAATCTCTTGAATCTTCTGAAGTACCAAATATTGTAGTTGATTTCATCTACGTTTATCAAAAATAAGTACAAATTACCCCATTTAAAAGAACTATGTTCCACATTTTGCGAACATGGATTTTGTGGAATCCCACGAGATGGATGAAATAAAATTGTGAGGTCAACCCAAGTGGCGGTCAGAGGGTGAACTACGTTTGGTAATTCGGAGAACGTTCATTTAATGTTTCTGTATCAGTTGCTGCGCAAAGCAAACTGAATTCTTTCCAACAAGAACACCACTGTAGGATGCATTGCGCACTTCATATTTTCCTGGGAAAACTGGGTTTTCAGAAGCCTTCTTGGTAGACTGCAACGGGTTGTGAAATGTCTACGAGTGATTTTTGGATTTTACGACTCCATTAGTTGCAATTACGTTACGCTCACAAGTGTTAGTAGCATCTCACAACATCAGTATTCCTCTTTGCTGTAAATCAGCTACTGAACGCACGATGTTATCAAATACGAACTTTACGGTAGCACGCTGTTTTCATTTCTCAAGTAACGTGCTTGAATTTGACCATGAATATTTTGCTCAGAGGATGCGCTCATCTTCACTTGTTAATTGTAGAAGGTTTATTGGCTAAATTTGCCCAATTGAAGTGTGCTAATTGCGTATTTCTTGCAACCCCTAAGCGATGTAGTTTCCCCCACCGTGATTTAGGTGTCCCACACCCATTCGATTGAACATGATGTTAAGCCAAACGAATCATCAACAGTGTCCGTATATTGCAATCCAGTTTCGATGGGTACTCTTGTTGTTCATTGTATTTTTAGGTTTCTCTGCCAAGATGCCCACTGTTTGGTACATAGTCGTCGCGTGGCTGCTGAATAATCATCCAGCAACATGTATGAAGCGATTACTCTAATTGAAATTCGTTTAGACTACAATCTCTAATACACCAAAATGATCACACCTTTTCATCCTATTGTTACTCATCGTTTATTAGTCTGTGTAGTAGCACATAAAAAGCTACTACCATTATTGCTAATAGAAACGTTTTTAATTCTTTTTATGGAAGAGGAAATGTGATCGCAATTTCTAGAAAGAACGAGAAGACTATTCCGGGGGTTGGTAGAGGGTGCGACGAAGTAGAACAGTCTATTAGTCCCAATGGGATTCGAATACATAACCTCCAGGGCAATGTCTTGGTGAGGCTAATGACTGGGAACTACTATGTATAGTAATATTAATAGTTATAATAAAAATTATCATTTCTTTTGTTATTTGGCTTTCATTTTTAGTGACGTAGATAAAGGCACAATTGTTGCCAAAGGAGACCTGTGATTCGGACAGTGACCTTATGTGATTCCAGTACATTCTCGGGGTGTTGATTCGCTGGTGCTACAAACCGAAACATCAGCTGTAACAGATGAGGTGAATTATTAGTCATTCTTTTTCGATACGACAAAAACACGTGATATGAATGCCTTGGGTGCTTCCTTTTCTCATGCATTTGCTTGTACAGCTGTAAATGGAGTGTAAGTCTGTCAGATAAGAGCAGCACGCACAAAGGAGTAGACTATCGCATTGCTTTTGACTTATTCCACCTCTCTAGTCTCCATCAATTATTGAAATTTCAGCTTTGGACCGGAGAATCCGTGGCATGCAGCAGAAGGAAATCGGAAGACAACAGAGCGCCATCGGGGTAAGATTAACCGGAACCTAAAACTCGCCGCCAGGGGGCAAACGGCATCCAAAGAAAACATCCAAGACAGGGTTGGTGATTGAATGAGATCTACTACTTTGTTCAACGGTCATCAAAGAAATATGTTGATTCAGCTAGGACGCATGGATGTTGGGCGAAATACACACCATCCTAATGATTAATTGGAGGAGACATTTGCAACGAGGTACCAAAACAATTTTAAATTTTATTCCGCATATAATTGCAAAAGTATGGAAAGAAGTTCCATTGGACAAGAAGCGGGGCTCTGCTGAGGAAGAAGCATACCTAAAATTCCCTATGGCTGGTTGTATTAAACTGAAGTAAGTATGAGTAAATTTATGGGTAGTGTGTGCTAACAAATCCTGGTAGTCGTTGGCTCTTATCCATACAGCATTTTCGCTTTTCCGACCCAGCACTTCAGGAACATAGTTTCCTCCTCCTCCTTTATGCCCTAGAGTTAAGGTGGAGGGCTGAAGGAATCGCACGATTTTTCCTTTGCCTCAAATGTTACAATATAATTGAAACAGACAAATTTCAAAAGAATGAAACTGAACGTAGAACCCAACAGTCAATAAATCCCTGTCTCTTTCGCTACAGTAGTGAGGAAATTTCGCCGATGTCATAAAACAATTCTTTGAATTGTTTATTGGTAACGATGATGCACATACTTACAAGACGTTTTCAAAAGGGATAGGGAGATTCTGTGCGTTGGAGCCAACATATAAAGACCAAGGGATACAAGGAGTTTGGGATGTACAGGTATGGTTAGGGGATGTAAAGTTAGCACCTCGGGGAGGACGTGAAGACGATCTACATTTCATGGCCACTAAGACCTACCGACTTGGTAAACCGAGTACCAAACTGCAATGACAATGTTTGTGATAACCGATAAGGACCATTGAACGACAGTTTTGTCATGTTTGGGACTCGTCAGCAGTGCGTACTTTTTGTGTCCCTATCAGGACTCGAACCGCGAATATATGGGTGGGTATTTCAAACCCTTACCCCTGAGGTACATGGTCGACGGTCAACATGAGTGGGCTAATCCAAGCTTACAACTCTAAAATATCATTGAGCCATTCGCACAAGATCAATAGTCATCTGCCTTTCAATTTATTGAATAATTTGATAAAAGCGTACCGGGATCACAGACGCAATGAGTGACAATATCCGCCAAACTAGTAATAAGCGTCCGGGGAGATTTTCTGTGGAAATTCATGTACCCTTTGCTATTTACATCATATGTACAGACTGATATTGGTTTTGGCGTATTAAAGGTCATTGTTGCGGATGGCGCCATGAAAATCCATCCTAACCGAACACCAATCGCAGGTTCGAAAAAGGTATCAGTGTTTAGTATACTGAAATTGCACATTATCGGGGTTTGCGGAGATTACACTGCAAACCATCTCAAACATCTCAAATCGTTGTGTACAAGATTGATAACAGTTCAGGCTTGGTTTGCTTTACACGGAAAAATTTAACAATAGTCATGATTTCTGTCAGTCTGTCTGCTTGTTGCCGTGACTTAATGAAAATCTGATCACAACGCCTCATTAGATGATTGGTCATATAAGTGTACAAAATGTTACAGGAAAGATACCGCGGTCAGAAGAATGCTGCCTGAGGAAATACGTTTAATAGGAAGACGTCTAGAGGTGATGGGGTTGAAAAACAGGGCCTCAAAGTGGGTAGCTTCACGATTCTACCACTCGACAATCGCCGTGACATTGAATTAGATCGATATACACAGCGCTCTCAGAATAATCCCAGTTCCTTGAGAACATACATCATGAGCACTTGAATTTTGTGCACATACGGGTTGGTCGCATCATCTATACTGTAGGGTGCAATTTGACCGAAATAAAATGCATCATATAACAATAACATCATATACTGTAACAGTGAATATGTAATCAAGTTTCTGTGCACATAACATCTTACTTCCGCAGGTTGTCCCTCCTGAGAATCATCCGTGCGAACCACTGTTTGAATATTTATTCGTCAGTTAACGCAACAGTTCAACAAAGACGGGCAAAGTTTTGATGTTTCAATAGGTATTAATTCCTAATATGCCCTTCTATGCACACCCACACACAGACAAATAAGTCCTGTCGACATTTGCAAATAGGTATCACGTTTCTCGCAACCACACAGCATTTGAGCTTCACTGTGCAATCAGTTCATCCTGACACGCATGCTCACTTTGCGAAGGTCATCCATCAAATAACTAAACCTGCGCCTGTCTAAAAACTTGCATAACCCTAAACCCCTGCCACAATGAGCAGTATTGCTTCCCGTTATGATCGCCGTTNTTGACGGCTAAAAACCTTTTGCTTGATTTAAAGGGGGAAATTACTGTCGCGCTTGAGTGTATGGTTTATGCGGATCTCACACAAACCTCGTGTGAATTTTCCAGTGGGTCTTTTGAGTTTCTTTCCTGGATAACATCCGCGAACGACAAAGTAACCCACATACATCAACCTGACAATGCTAACAGCTTCATCGAGTGGTATTTTGGTAAATAACGGCTAAACCTTAGAAGAGAAAATCACCTTGAGCATAACAGTGATCGAATAAGAAGTGTCGATTAAGTGACATGGACGAAGCACTGACTGATCACTGTGAAACTTCGTAATAAAACAATTTACCGTTGACTAAACATCTCTAATGAGGATGCCGGGCTCATTAGATTTTGGGNGGGAGTGACTGCGAGGAAGTTTCATCAAATTTATATGAAAAAGGTCAACAGAAATTCGTTCAGCATTCGTTTCAATAAACTTGTTCGAGTCAAAATTAAAGAAGAGAGTAATGCATGCGGTCGCGGATTATGAAGATTGTGTCAAATAGAGCCTCAATGATAAGTTCATAACATGAGCAACATCATATTTGGACCTCAATTCCCACGTGTGCGACAAGGTAACACTTTTCTGTTAATGGGAAATATGAATGCTAAAAAATACAGTCAGAATGTAAGATTGGAGATTCTGAAGTGATTTCACTCCCAAATGAGCGCATCCGTCAAAGGAATCGAAACTGTTGAAATCGAAATGACAGTTTTGCATTGACCCAGATAACAGTCGAGTTTTCCATCGAAATCAATTTCATTTTACACGAGGTCGATTCGTCCATTGAGTTAATTAGCGTACTTTGTTCGCGTTAATTGGCTGCCACGGACACTCGACCGAGGTGAATTTTCCTGATAATTTGACCAATAAACCGAAGGCTGATAGTTTCTTTAAATAACTGATTGAATAACCTGTTTTCGAGACTTTTCAGAATTTCATGAATTAACGAACGACGTTCCCTTTCGATTGCTGTGTTCAACTGACGTCGGGTCGAGAAACGTCGAGGCTTGTTAGTTGGAAAGGCTTTGAATGGTCGGTACAAAGCATTTGTCGTTTATCCGCCATTGAATTGATCACGGTTTTAGTGTAAACCTTCGAATTGTGAAGTACAGGTGAAATATTCAATAAATCAATGTTGAATGGCAGAAACTAGTAAATATAAAAATGGTCCTATGCTACCTTCGCTGAGTTCAATAGAACTAGACTGGTTCTAATCGAGTACTTTAGGTTTAAACCCATGTTGATTGAAATGGTTGTCATAGCTATTTTTAGGAAAGTTAGTATGCCACACGAAAAAGGTATCGTATGCGCTTCGCAGGTTTTTCTTCTTATACATTCGCCAAGTACACAGTTCCAATGAACTTAGGACGGTCAGAATTGAATCTCTGGCTAGTTAGCATTGGCGATCCAAGGGATGACTGCCATCGTCTGATGAAAGAGCCGCAGTAGGATATTTGAATCTGCAGTTCCCACGTCACGCTAATAGTTGAAGTCAGTCAAGCTAAACGGTGGTAACTATCTGATATCGCAGGAAACAAACACTGACGATGAAAATAAATTAGCCAGCTTTTCTGATACTGTTCAAGGCGAGCGGCACCTTAAAATTCGGTGTCCAATCAATCGTTTTGATGTTCCTCCCCACTCTCGCGCAACATTCGGCGCCCTCGGACTACCCAGAATCATGCACCTGTCCGCATACACACATCTCATGGCCCTAGTTTCGGAACTGTCTTTATCCGGACTATAGGGTGAGGAACTGCACACAAAAGTGCACATTTGAAGTCGTAACAACCACGGCTGCACACTCCGTTTCATCGTTTTAAAAGTGCACTTTGCATTCACTGCCATTCGACCGTCGTAAATGGGCTGTGCGGTTGTTTGCCTCATTGACGAGAAACTCATTTAAAAAGTTCACTCAGGTTACGCGTACAATAATCTTGCCATTTAGCGCCATGGCTGTTTGCTGATCACTACCTTTTAGCGATCTGACTGCGGAACAGATAAACAAGAGTTTCAAAAAAGGAACCGATAAATTGAGAAAATTGAGGAGATGCGTCTTTGTTGCATAAAGAATATAATTTATATCAAATGAAGAATATTCTTGGACGGAAGCCTTATCATCAGACAAGTTGGTTGTGAAGGGTGAGCGGATAATCACGATTTAACTGTTTTTTTGACATTTTGTATAAACCTTTACAAAATTGGGGTTGAAGAAAGGAATAACATTGGAAGTATTTGCCAAGTGATTGCCAGTCGGGCAAATAATTCCGAAGGTTATGTTTATAGTTATTTTCTAGGTGCGCACAAAGCTGACGGTTAAATATCGTAGGGCTATTAGTATTAGAAACAAGTTCAGAGCGATGCGAAAAAAGTATGGGAGACTGAACGATGGAGAACAGTTATTAGCCCGGTAAATGAATGACAGTTACAATTATAGAACTGCACCCAATCAACGATGGAAAGAGTGGTGTTCGTTTCACGTACCCGAGCGGGTAAAGGACACAGGGGAGGATATGCACAAAGCAAAGTTCCGGTGAATAATCCAGTGCCACGTGAACTTCAGCTTCGTAAGAACACGAAAATATTACTAAAGCAATAAAACACAACTGACAGAATAGCAAAAAATCATCCATTCGTATACAACTGAATGTTGCATTCTAAAACGTGTAGAAGAAACGAAGAAGAGAGTTCAGAGATCATTATTAGATAATAAATGTACAGACACAAAGATCTGCTATTTAACGTACAGCGGAATATTCGGCGGGGCCTTTGAAATTGGCCGTGTCACTTTTTTGTTATCGCTGGAGCTTTGGTTTTTTCATCACGCACAACCTCTGGATATACTTTGTATCAATTACGGTGAGCTCAATGATAACCCACAACGCGGTCAGTCCAATTCCGTAAGAGTATCCGTTGAATACATCAACGATCCGTCCTTACTTGCTTTTCCTCGTTTTGTGAGAAATAAGTTAAAAGGATCACCAAAAATGCACATGGCAAACGAAAAAAAGCACCGCGCTGGCTGACGGTCAAATATGTCAACTTTCACATCAGAAGCGAGGAAGCACATCTCAATCAATTATATGCTGACACTGTGCTAGGAGACAAATCCTGCCGTCAGCCTTGGAACGGATTGAGGTTGCTCTGCGGTCGTTGAACTTTACTTGCTACAGTCTTATGTGATGTCAATGAGCATAACAAATCATCTGCTTCAATGTTCAATGTTCAATGTTCAATGTTCTTCAATTAGAGGCAGAGGGTAATTTCCCG
>UZAN01042223.1:1474-17976 GCA_900618425.1 Echinostoma caproni
GTGCATCATAAGGGTTCTCCAGATTTGGGTGTGCTTTGAGCCCGGGATGGAGTAGGGGTCTACACGTAGTTGTGTAGAAGCATAGCTTATTTGTCCTGATTTTTTCTTTGAGGTCATTCATATATTTGCGTTGTTGAATCGATTGCCGCAAACAGTATTTTGTTTTCATTCACCATTTGTCTGAAATTTATTACATCGATATATTGGCGTTCGAGTCCACAAAATATCTATATAAAGTATAATCTTGATAGAATGATATCGGAAAAAGTACAGAATAATACATGACCACCTAAATGCTTGAATGCTTTACTGACTGGTGGAATGAAGGCATGCTCGCCACGTCCGACCATTTGTGTATTCGTTGAATTGCTACCACTTTCAGATGAAACAGCCGAAGTTCACACAACTGACAAATCCACTACCCTGAACGGACAACAAACCTCGCAAAATTTGGAAACAATCGATGATAAGCCATTGGAAACTGATATTCAAACAGAGAGAAATTCCGAACCGATCGGAGAAATTCAGGATGACGGAATCAGTCGGAATTTGAAGACATCGAGCGAATCGATTGATCCCAAAGTGAATATCACGGTGGACGAAGAGGATGAAACTATTGAACTACTGAAGAAACGGACCACTATGAACACGGACATCGGCGTGAAGATAAACGAAGAGGTGACTGAAACCAGTGCGGCAGGCCCTGATTTGAAACAAGAGTTGCCAGAATCTGGTGAGTCCTAAAATTCACTTTAGATGAGCTGATCTATGTATACGGTTTGAATCAGTCTACTTGCACTTTTATTTCGAGAAACAAATCACTGAATGATTATTTGAATGCCGCAAACAACTTCACTGACTTATCCACTGACAAACTGACTCACTAACTTAAGGATCCCGTTACATCTGATCACAAGATACACGAATTATTCGTGGCAAATTACATGCAAAACTCAGGTAATCCGTAGTGAAAGCCGTTCGAAATTCGTATGGAATAATCAATCGGAGGCAAAGTGGTATAATTTGACACACACCTTGTCCTTTTAAAAGACGTATTCATAGAATAAAATTACTCCGTGATAAATCTGATAAGACGCAGCTGTTGTTTATACTTTTTCATATCCCTATATCTAAACCTCACGAACAACTGCGAGAAGCGCACTTATTTTTGTCTCCTTCACAAAACCTTGGTCATATTTCCTCTTTATTTTACATTTCTTCGATACCGAAATTTACTGATATGTTGCGTTAAAGATTTGTTTATCCTTAACTCAAACCCAGCGACCATCGGTGGGCACAATCAAAATACTGATTCAGACTCTCATACAGTTCAAGATAATACTCCAAGCGCTTTCGGTGATAACGCTTTTATCAGCGAATCCAATCCCAGTACAATCACAATTCAATCTGAGAATGTAAAAAAGAAAACTGATGATTCGTTCAACGGTGACACCAGCGGAATCACCCATACGTTGCCGGCTGCTGCATTCCATGTGGACGAGGGAGACAAGTCAGAGAATGACGGGACCATCGAAATGGGAAATGCAAAAGTGAGCCGTCCAATCACTGCTGATGAAAGTGATGAGAACTCTGAAGCGCTTGAGGATTCAATCCGTAGCTCCACAAAAATGAATACCACGGTGGAGCATGCGAGTAGAACTACTCAACTGATGAAAAATCACTCAAACACCGGTATGAGCGTAACGCAAGTCGGAATCCACGTTATTGATCAGACGGATTCAACGGAAGATAAAGTGGAGACACCATCAAGAGGTAAGTGAATAGTAAAGTGCGTGAAAATGTCCGGTTTTCCCCAGACCCTAAAACGACAAGAATAATGACATTCAAAATCGCCTGTGACCGTCCGCTATCAAAAAAGTACATAAACTGTTCCAGAAGGAATTGGAGAACACAGGTGTTGGTAAAGAGGTCCAGCAAAACTCGGATGAGCCAGAACGTCAGCTGACGTGAAAGGGCATAGTGTCGAACGCAGCTACGTGTCCGCAGGTAGGCATAGACCAGCACGATTAAAGTGCAGGCGCTTACGCTTTGGGTCTGTGGAATAGCCGATACAAAATCAACGACATGAATCCCGTAGTCCACATCATCTATAATGAGTAAGGGGGGAGAGCTCATCTAAATCATAGGGTCTTGGATGCGGGAGAACCGTTGTGCCGACCCGTGGGATCCATGGGTCCGCTCAGCTGTGGTGCAGAGCTGATAACGAACCAGCAAGACAAAGAGCGATTACGGTAAACAATACACACGTAGACAAAGTAGTCAAACTGGGTATGAATAAAGTAATGGCACAATTTTTCGACAAAAAATGGCTTAACCCAACAACGGGTTATCAATCAAAGAGAGCACACTGTTGAGATCAAAGCATTTACCTCCTAATGAATCCCGTTCGACAAGCCGCACACATCTCAGATGAATTGACTTGCAAAGTCTATTGGCCCATGCAGTTTTACGTTAAAGGGAGTCTTTTCCAATGGAATTCACCTAGAGATAATACATATTTCACTTCAAGAAGATCGGTAGTTTCGCATGTGTTAATGTGCGGAGTGAGAAGGGATAGCTCGAGATTAAAACAGAATCACCAGAATCGTTTTAGTAAATGGATCATGCTGAGTCCTGAAGAATTGGTTTCAACGAGATGCATATTAATAGTATAAATAGAATATGCAGTGTATATAATACAGTATAAATAGTATATAGTAGATAAGTATATATGAAATGAATTCCATCTGGCAGACAGCTAACTAGCCGTGATTGGAAAAGCTTGGGAGCACTTTGCAGCTCTCTCAACCTAATCAATTACAGAATTGTACAAGCAATGTACAAGCAATGTTCAAGATAAAGTTATCCCTTTTACGTCTGTTNGTTGTACAGGATATGGCAGGTGAACTTTGTTGGGGGATTTACAATCGGATCCTTTGACCAGCCAACGATTGAGACGCAAGAAGGTGTGGAGATGTATGAAAACCACAGTCCATTGGGGGCCGGTGTCCAGTTCATTGGATCATACGCCCTTTGGACGGGGTCACACATCCAAAGTCCCGCATACAACTCGAAGCCCAACTGAGACGGTAACCACTGCCACAACCAAGGTGTGAGTGTTGCGGGTCGTGCGCCTCTTCTTGGTTGGTTCGGAATCGGGGTCGTCATTAAACTCCGTTAGGTAAACTGCCAGTGGTTCATCGACACACCGATAGCTCCGAATGTTGGCATTTCGTCCTCTCGATTTGGTTAGAAAACAACTCTTCCACGGAAAAACAGTGAGTAGATATTCGTTAATATAGAATGTTCAAGACGCCCGATCGTATAGGAATCTTTCGGGAGATGCTGTTTAGCGGTGACCGTCCACAACCAAAGACACGCACCCCATACTTTCGGAGGCAGTTCAGGAAGTAGCTAATCCAAATGTGATTATAGGGTGCAAAAAGTAGAGATAAGAAGAATTTATATATGAAGATGAATACCGTTCGTGTATCTGAGTTAGGTTTAGCTTGGGATCCCAGAACAGAAAACAAGACTATTCCTTTTCACCGTACAGGATATAAAGCAAAGTTCAGTTTATCACTCTTATTACGGGTCCCTGAANCGGGGGGGGGGATGTGAAGAGAAAATAATGAAAAATCTACTCCTTCCCCACGGTTATGTTGAATATTCGAACGATCCGCACCCACATACCATTTGTCACTTACTCCTGAAGAGCGTTGGAAGTACACACTCTTAATTGTACCTCGACAAAATATCTTACACCAATTCTTGGCTGGGGGGTAAATTTACTTCTCGTTTCTTGAAATAAACCACGGATAAGCGGTACAGCATGGAATCGATCGCGATATGATTCGAACAAGTACGCCAAACGATATCGGTAGATATACACTATATCATATTTTTGTGATCATATGCAGGTCGTAGCTGACGGCAAACTAGAACTGGCCGGAGATTAACAAACGATTATACTTATTTCGGCGGACAATGTCAGTTCCGAGAAATATTGAAAAAGCAACAGATTGTGCTTGCACTTGCAACTTGAAATTTGCAAAAAGATGAATCGATGCGTTATCTATCTAATCTTAACATGATACAATGAATGCAACGTCTACTCACTTACAAATCCAATAGGAAGTTATTATGACCGACCCAATGTACGTACAACGATTATTGATTGGCGTATTACACGACGAGACTGCACCTTGACGTGGTGTGATACCTTGTGCATCTCTCTAACCCAACGTGCTATACGGGATGTCAAGCCGCAGATCTAATCATACCTGGAAGGTCAATGGATAGAGGTCAGACGAAGTCCAGTCTCCTGGTTCTCCAGGTTGGGGGTTCGACGCGAGTTAGCGTCTCAGTCGGTAAAATGGCAGAGGAGTAAGTTATCAAAGTAAATGTGCCTCTACTTCGCTTTACTCGCTGCCTTGCGGTCAGGTTCTTGAGAGAACTAAAGGCTTTGGACGAGAACCCTAATTGTTCTCCTGCTTAGTGGCTGGACACCCTAGCAGTACCCGTCTATCGAACTCGAATGCATACACAACCAAAAAATAATTCCATACTGCATCAGTCGTCGCGCAGGATAATCAGGACCGCGCTGTCCATTGCATCGAGCGGGGTGGGTAATGATAAGTGGGCTACTGCTCAAATATCCCAACCTTTGCTTAACTCTTTATCTTCCGTACCCAACCCTTTCCCTTCATCCTTACATCCAACCCGCAACATTCCCTCAGACAACTTGTTCGTCACTCGCCAAAATTCGTTACCAAGTAGCTCGGTAAGTAGTTTACCACAAAACAGATTCCATATTTTGACGCCTCGTCAGCCACTGAATCTGGGGGCCTTCAACGTGCGGACTCTGGTGCAGGTAGATAGGTAGCATGTCTGGCGCGTACAATGAACTCGTTGGGAATGGATGTCTACTGCGTGTCAGAGACTGGAATTCAGGATCCTAGTACTGTATGCCACTTAAGTGCACCGAGGTTGTCTTCGAGGTTCTTCCTCCGCACATCAGGTGATGACGAAACCCGTTCAGTAGGCCAGCGTGGTGTGGGCATTGTACTAAATGATACAGCCGAAGCCGCACTACTCGATTGGATCCCCGTCAACAGCCGGTTATGTGCGATGTGGCTCCAAGGGTCTATCAGCGTCCAAAAGGAAAGCAACACCAAAATTTGCTTGTTCATCATTTCAGCGTATGCTCCGACTAACTGCAGTTCTGACGCACAAAAGGACGACTTTTATGATAAACTCACTGAACTCATTCGATTGAGTCGAAGCTCCGATATAGTTGTTCTCTCAGGTGATTTTAACGCTCAAGTTGGAATACTGAGCCTATCGGAAGATTGCCTAGGCGGTCGTTATGCTCTGCTCTGCCAGCGAACAGATAATGGTGATCGACTTTTTCATTTCTGCGCAGATCATCATCTGTTCCTATCCAGCACCAGCTTCCGACACAGCTCTCAACGGACAGCAACGTGGCGCTCGAATTCAACTGGCACGATAACTCAGATCAGATCGACCACATAGCAGTAAGCTACCGTTGGCGTGGCTCAGTACAAAACTGCAGGTCCTATTGAACCACCTGCGTTGAATCTGATCATGCGTTANCTCTCCAACTCACTGGTAGCAGAAACTCCCACCAAACTCGATTGGCAGATCATCAATTATCTGACCCAGCCGTTCGTACCCATTTTGAATCAGAAATGGGGTATGAGCTAAACGCATTGCGTGGCGGTAGTGTCAATGGACAATGGGATCAGATTAGCCTAGCAATGCACTCCGCAGCGAATGTTGCTTGTGGATCTGAAGCAGTAACCCGTCCGAGGCTTTGGATATCTGATGAGTCAGTGGCATTGATGGAGATAAAGCGGTATATCCCAAACACCCGGGATCAAGGCAGGGTTAGGTGGCGTCTACAACATCAAATCACGAGGAGCCTCAAGACAGACTGTGAGAACTGGTGGCAACGATAGCCAGTGAAATGGAAGTAGCGGCTGCATCAGGGAATAGTCAGAGACTGGTCCAACTGATACACAATACGGGAGGTCGGCGAACCACAGTTAGCGAAACAATCTGCGACAAAAGTGGGCAAGCTATTCACAATAGAGAACAACGGCTTGACCGGTGGGCGGAGTACTTCAACGAACAGTTCAGCTGACCAGGCGATAACCAGCTATCTCCTTTGATGTAACTGAGGCTCTATGGGCAGTGTAATCTGAAGCTCCTAATGCAGGAGAAGTTCGTTCTTGCATTCAAGCCCGGAAGAAAGGAAAAGCAGCGGGGCCGGACGGGCTTCCTCCCACTCTTTCCAAGTTGGGGAGCGATGACCTTGTAGACTCCATTACTGATTTAATGCGTAACATCTGGTTACACGAGCGCATTCCGTCATCCTGGAGCGAATCACTGATCGTTCAAGCTTTCAAGAAGGGATCTCGTAGTGACTGTTCAAACCACCGTGGAATAAGTTTGATCCCAATCGTCACCAAGTTACTAGCCTCCATTATACTTCGACGTCTGACACCGCTTAGGGGGATAAACATCCGCGAACAACAAGCAGGATTTCGACCGGGTCGCGGTTGTATCGATCAAATCTTCACCCTGCGTCAAGTACTCGAGCTACGCCCTACTCACCGTCGACCAACGGTTGTCGTATTCCTTGACCTAAAAGAAGCCTTCGACTCAATTGACCGTGAGTCTCTTGTGAATTCGCTTCTTCGTAAAGGAATGCCGCAGAAGTATGTGAACATATTGAGTTCACTCTACTCATACTTCTGTTAGCGTGAGGGTCAATGGCGAGCTGAGTAAGTCGTTCGTAACTAGCAGCGGTGTTCGTCAAGTGTGCCTTCTTTTGCCATTCCTGTTCAATTTCGCCATAGACGAAATACTGGAGAACACACTGAGTGGTCTCCAAAATGTAGGTATTGAATGGGCAGCTGGAGAAAAGCTGTGCGATTTGGAGTACGCTGACGACATCGTTTGCTTGTTCGAAAGCATGGAGGGTGCACAAAGAGCACTTGACCGATTATCAATTTCTATCGCTCCGTTCGACATGTGCTTTGCACCTTCAAAGTGCAAAGTGATGCTACAAGACTGGGTGTCACCGAGTTCTGTTTTGAAACTAGACGGTCAGGAATTAGCTGAAGTTGACTGCTTCTCGTACTTACGTAGCTGTGTGACCAACGACGGTAGCGCAACAAAGGAGATAACCGCCCGCATTTACAAGGCTCGAGCAGCGTACGCAGGACTATAACACCTGTGGCGGCGACGTGACGTGTCACTAAAGTTGAAAAGTCGCGTATACTGCACCACTGTACAATCACCTCTGCTTTACAGTTGTGAAACCTTGAATTTGCGGGTAGAAGACATGCGTCTTTTAGCAGTGTTCGGTAATCTATGCTTACGTGTTTTGGCCCAGGTGGGATGGAGTGAGCGGGTTAGTAACTTAGACGTAAGTCGTCGGGTGTTTGGGAATACATCAAACAAGAACTCGCTATCTCATCGAATCCAGCTCAGTAGGCTCCGGTGGTTAGGACACGTTTTGCGTATGCCCGACGGTCGCCTACAGCAGCGCGCCTTAATCGCAGTGGCTGTTCCAGGTTGGAAGGCAGGTCGGAGGCCAGAAGATGACGTGAAGACGAGGCATGAAAAAATGCACAGAGCGATTAGGTAGAGTAGGTGTCTCTCGTCTTCCGGGTTGGGGTCCAAAAGACTCCGAAACCGCATGGTTTGAGACAATGAAGGTCATGTCTGCGAACCGACAGCAATGGCGATCATGCTGTCACTTCTTATCCGTCCAGAATGCTTGAACTAGTATGTATGCACAGTTGGGCTGTGTACTCTGCATGTTGACCATGGAGGTTCGCTTTCTTTTCCCGTCCCTAAGAATAGGTCCAATCCCTGTCCCCCTTACACATTCTCACTTATCTTGTCTGTATTATGAGTTTGGCAGCGATCAGTGAATTTCGCTTCACTGTATTACGCTGTACAATGATGATGATGATGATGCTGATGTATTACCTGAAGAGTCTCGCTTTATCGCATCGTTACATTACAGAAAGCGCAAAGGACGAAGTACTGAAACGAGTTGACGAATCAGATCCGGTCGAAACTGGCGGGGGAGAAGATGCAGAACCTGCTCCTCTGAGCGGTGCGAATGAGCAGGTCATATCTTCCATTTCGGCGGACGATTCCATCTCAGATTCCAATCGCAATATCAGTGCAGAAGAAAAACAGAAAATCTTGGACGTATTGAGGAGCCGTTTGAATGACAGTGTGCATACGATGGATACTGATAAAGACAGGGAGAACAGTGTAACAGTAACAACTTTGAAAGCAGTCGGAGAATTTTCGGAATCAGGTGAGAGAGAAGGGCACTTATTTTCACATGGGGATTCCGGTTTTGAATTGCTATTTTAGCAAAAGTCGTCTACTTGAGAGGAAGAATCACTTTCATTGGGAGGATTCATCAGTAGGACATCATTTGAAATTGGAAACATGCATCGATGAATACTCTAGCTCTTTAGCATATGTCTTATTTCTCAAACCGATTGGCCTTTCGGAAATGGACGCGAAAACAGGAGTTAAATCAAGTATTGTTCAAGATGTGATGATATCAAGAACACACCAAATAGCACAGGATCTCGTGAATGTTTAAATACTTTACCGACTGATACCATAAATTAATGTTCTCCGCACCTGCTCCTTCACATGTTCACTGAATAACTGCCACTTTCAGATGGGATAGCCGAAGCTCACAGAACCGACAAACCTACCGCCATGGCCGCACAACTCACCTTGCAAAATTCGGAGACAGTGTTGCATAATGCACCGGAAACCAATAGTCGAACAGAGGGAAACTCCGAAACGATTGTGGAAAATTCGGATGATGGAATTGATCAAGGTTTGAAGACAGTGAGCGAATCAATTGATCCCAGTGTGAATATCACGTTTGACGAAGAGAACACAATAATTGAACTAGTGAAGAATCGGGCACTTGTGAACACGGACATCGCAGTGACGGCAAATGAAGAGGCGCCTGAAACCAGTGCGGGAGCTTCTAATTCGACAGAAGGGTTGCCAGAGATTGGTGAGTCAAAAACCTCATTTCAGATAATGAGGTCCATATTAAAACTGCTCTAATTGTTCCTGATATTATTGAATTGTTTTGTTCATTCTTCGGTGGATTGATCGAATTATCTTTTTGACCAAAATTCTGCTCTCGGTTTTGATACTGCTTTTTATTTAGACAATACAAGTGAACATCGAAATTGGGAATGTTTTTAACAAATACAGTCCTAAATAATTTTATTTCCGTCGTGTCTCCGAGGTTGCTCACTCAACAATCTCGTCTTTTTGAAAAGTTTACTGAAACGGACAATGTGATTTATATTTTGCTGTCTTATAAAACGTTTTCTGTTCACACAGGTTGAGCTCTTAGAAACTAAAAGAACAAGCTGCAATAAGCAACCTCTGTCGAACACCTCACCTGGGAAAATAGAATGGAGTTCAACTGACTGAATGCCTCCTTCACAAAGCTAATTCGGGGGAGCTGGGAAAGGCAGACAGTTATTGCAAGGGATATGAGTGCTGTGCGTTCAAAGGAAATGGTCAACAAATGAAATGGTGGACGTGAATAGCCTTAGTGCTGCACGTATTTGTCCCTGAAAAGCCTTTCCATATGCACATCCCTACCATGGACCCTTCCTCCCATGATTTTCTCAAAATTACCAGAATCAATAGTGCAGATGGCTTATCTTTGTTTATACTCAAATGTGACTCTGGTCCAATCAGATAGATCTTCGAGTTCCTTCTTAATAAATGCATATGTACGCGTTTAATTTCTGATTGCTTGGGACCCTTCACTGTTGTCCTTATTCCAAAATCATCTTCATCTAGTATTTTATCCAAGGGCTCTCGTCCGATTGCTATCACTTCCTCTGAACGTAAACTAGTAGACCGCATTATCCTCAGCCACTTGCGGTTTAGTATTAATGTCCCCGATGTCCCTCTTTCGTTTACGCATAAGCAAAGTAGATGTACTTTGAAAGCTTTCACTTCATCGGTGCACTTTATTTGACTGACTGCAGCTGACTGCAGCTGACTGACTGACTGACTGACTGACTGACTGACTGACTGACTGACTGACTGACTGACTGACTGACTGACNATCTATCCACTATTGCTCCGGGGCTTTGGGAACATATTCTTTAAGTTATTATCTTGTATCTGATTCACTCGCTTCCCATGAATGGTCATAAAAAAAGAACAACTTTACGGACGCGGATTCACTACTTCACACGCACATACACACATACACACGTATGTGTGTATTTAATCATGGAGGTACTTTCACATCTTTGCCTAATTTCGGGCACCGATAGCAGCATAATTTGTGTATTTCCCAAATCGGATGCAATGATCGACTTGATTCTACTCTTAGAAAACCGACACAAATTAGACAAATTAGACTGACTGACTGACTGACTGACTGACTGACTGACTGACTGACTGACTGACTGACTGACTAAATGAATGAATGAATGAATGAATGAATTTAGATGATCAATATTTCGATTAGCTCATTCGGCTTTTCAGAGGCAACAGGCACTGTTGATGATGTTCGGTGTGGGTTTCACTCCTTTGGAGATCGTTAATTCTCCACAATTTAAATGCCTGTGCCATTCTGGTAATTTGATCTATTATTAATCGGGAAAACATAGTTCGATTCATGAGGCTCTTGGCACAATTTCGTGACGCCTTTTAGATCCCATCAATGGCGTTGAAGAAACCGAGAAGAATTCAATGCAACCTAAAATCCACAGACGGAGTGACTCAAATCCCAATCATCCCTTCATTGGAGATGAACTTCACAAGGATTCCAACGAGAACATCACAATAGAAAAAACGAACAAAATTAGCAACACATCGAAAAGTCACGCTACTGTCAACTCAAATCCAACAGAAAGTAAGAATGACGCAGGTGCCCAACTACCGTTGATCGGTGAGTAATGCAGTTCAAGCTATTTATTAGTTTCTGATTTTCAAAATCAATTTTCGATTGACATTTCATCTAAAAATATCCGGAAAATCCTCGTTCAGGATTGAATCTTTGGCATACAATGATTGTGTTAGCCTATAGTTACTATACGTAATGGACAATCAGTGTGTCTCTTCTCAACGTAAGTTAACCATTAGAAATTGCGAATGAAACAAAGCAAATCCACCCGGAAGTAGTGTTCAAATCAGACCGTCAAAGCAGAGAACAATAAACCAGATAGTTTCGCCGTATTCCCTTAATAACTTAATTAGTTGAAAATTCTATAAATGTTGCTAAGAACAGATATTAATACAATGAAAGTTAACTAACTCTGATTTGTATCTCTATTGATTGCATGAGAGCTTTACATGAATAAGTTATTCTTCTTGGACTGACTGTATTTCTAAGGATGTCAAATATACTTCATCAGAAGATGAGATTGTCTTGAAATGCGGTACTTGAATCGTTGGGCAAAACAGAGAGTACGCTTTTGCACTGTCAAGGCAAATCAAATGATAATGCGTCAAATTAAAACAGCGTTCTTCTGGCCAAATGCGATGGAAATGTTTGTGATAACTGGAAAAGTGCATTGGGCAGCTGTTTCGTCCTGCTTTGGACTCGTCGGTAGTGAGTAGTTTGGTGTCTCTGACAGAACTCAAACCGCGAACATTCTGGTCGGGACTTCAAACCCGTACCCTTGATCCCCCAGGGAGTGCAAGTCACAACCAAGACCATCAAGAGTGTCCAGTGTCTCTGAACAATCGAATGGGTTGCTGTATTGAAAGTAGCCTTGAAATACTGTCGAAGAGTTCAACCCAACAGCTGCGGGCTTGTACAGTTCACTCTAAGTGGTCAACGCACGCGCACGTGCACAATGGCTGATAGCCAGCCAATCAAATGTACGGGATCAAAATTCTAATCACGTGAAGGACTAGAACAATGGAGCTGTGCGCGTGTGTCGATCGATGAACCGGTGGATTCCATACGGGTCACGGGTAAAGAGAGCGTGGAGTGATGGAGGCGAGCAACTAGGTGGCGAAGGTGATACCGATCACTGGAGTAGGAACACAGTCGGATCGATTGACACACGGCTGGGTCAACTCAAACGTAGCACATCCAGTAAGAAGAAGGGAAGACATGGTACAAACTAAGAGATAGATAGGGATGACTGTGAAAAGGTACATACAGTTTGGAGTGTGATTAGGAAAAGTCTGTTTAGAGAGCGAAACGGATTCAACACTTATGAAAAAAGCCGCCCAAACCTAAAAAGGTGGTCTAACAATACAGCTGTAGCAGTTCAGCACAGATCCGGAAAAACGTGATGTAGTCCATCAAATGCAAAATGGGTTCCTCGTTTCTTCATTTTTTATAACACCAAAATTCATAGATTTAAGGTGAGTGAACCCTCCAATTTGCTTTTACTATGCATGATTACATCTGATATTTCTCAAATTATTTTTAAAAAATTCAGATTTTTGATATAGTCTCACAAAATTCCTAATGCACATTGCATGACCATCAATCAATAAAGATGAAACACGGAACACCGAAGACAAAGAAGCACAATCCGTGACGGTTCATGTCACCCCATCAAACTCTGTGGTCCAGGGGGCTGTTTCAACGGAAGCAAATTCTTCTCCAACTGCGGCTCAATGGGAACAGGAGAACATCAAGACGGATGATCTAGTGCGTAGTGATAAGACCGGGGCACCAAATTCGCAGCTAAAAACAATCTTGCCGGGGGACATGGCAGATAATGCAACGGATTTTGGAAATAGTGTGCCCAATGTTGCGAACACTGTTTTGGTGACTAATGTTTTTGACGAGCACGAAACGAATTCCGGGTTATTGGAGGAGCCGAACCAAGAAACCAAGAGGACAATTGTCACATCAGAGGAGGACAGCGACATTTCACCGCTACTCACAAATTCCGCAGATGTCAATACGAGCCCGACTCTGATTAAAAGTGACATTGTGGATCATGCAGTCCTGGATTCCACGAAGGAGAACGTGGACGTATCTCTCGAAGGTAATGGGACTGCTAAAAAATATTCAATCACCTTTTGATTCAGTCGTCTGTGACAAACTATTGTTCATCTTCTCAGGGACTGAAGCTAATAATTTTGGATATTCCACCATAATCTTTGTCGGAGATCCGACTCCTACGGTTTTTCTTAAATATTTGAAGTTGTTTCTGAACAACATTTCGAAGTTTTGAAAAAAGTATAGCTCATTCAATATAAACTTGCATGAGTGACAATTGCCATGTTTTCCTCTCCCCGTGTGTGTCTTACTCGTTGAGAAACTCCTTATTCTGAATTAATCATGACTTGGAATTTGCATGCATTAAACCATTACTGATGCAGCATGCTCAACGTGTTGACGAGTGGCTAATTAACTTAAGGAGAAGTGTTTGAACACCAAAGACGATGGTTGGTCGCTCGAAATCGACGCAATGGAACCCATAATTAATCCGAAAGAACGAAAAAGCTGCATGCTGATAACTGCCACTGGTTAATTTTAAGCGAGAGTACAACAACAAAGCTAGGTTGCACGATTTATGCCAAGGCGGATTTCGTTGTATTTCAACTGATACAATACGACAGAAAGCTACACTTTATATCGTCTAACAGTATGCCAGGTACCACACAAGTACGACGGGGCAGAGTGTGAGATGCAGAGAAATCTTCCTGGGCATAAATCATGCAACCTAGATTTGTTCGTCCTCTCTCCTCAAGCTTATCCGGAGAAATAAATGTTTCCATTTGTTGTTGTTGTTGTTGCTGCTGCTGCTGCTGCTGCTGCTGCTGCTGCTGCTGCTGCTGCTGCTGTTGTGGTTGTGGTTGTGGTTGTTTATTCCGTTTTATCAGGCCTGCCCGCCACAGTCATTCACTGATTTTCTATCAAAACACGGAATAAATCTTGCGTGAAATTTACCGCAACGTATGCAGTTTTCAGTCAACTAAGAGAAGATAAAATCTATCTGTGGAATCGTTGGCCAAATGCACTTTTGCGCACACGAACACATACGCACGCTCACAAAAGTGGTTGATTCACACACTGAAACCGTCATAGTAAGCCATTCTGCATTCCTCCTACTGACAAATCCTTGAACTTCAGCTTAAACCAAAATCAGATGGAATGAAGCGGGAATGTGTAAATACACTCATCCAGTCCCGCTTGATTCGGATTTGGTGAAGACATTGAGCCGTGGACAAGGTTTACTTTGCGGTAGAATGTATGATTTCAGTATGATTCCAGTGTTACTGTTACTCGTGTTGATTACACAATCTACCCTCAATCGTTTCTTCCGCAGAGCTCGGTGATAAATCCACGAAAGAGGTTATGGAAAACGGAGGAGAGAAACAGACGTTCATTGGGGAGGAGAAGGTGGACCATTCTGAGGTGAACCATACTATCGGTGTGGATAAAAGCGGTGAAATTTCCACGGCAGACGATCAGTTGACTCGAGATTCTAGAACAAGTCTCATGAAAGAAGAGGAACAAAAAATCGTTGAAATATTGAAAAATCATTTGGCTACCGAGGAGAACAATATTGAGGCTGGCAACCAGAAAATGACAGAAAATGAAAGTGGATACTTGCCAATTTCAGGTATTTGCAATTACGGTGAAGTTCTAATAAAAATCCATTGTTCTAACTCAACATGACATAAAGTTGAATTTTAAATAAAAATCACTTGCACTACTCTCCTAACGGCTTATTAGGTAGCTCTATACTTTTCAATTAACCAAATATATTTAACGATCCACATTGCTATACCGACAACTCACCTCAAACGATCAATGCGTCAACATCAGGTTACCACCTGAAACCCATTCATAGTAACATGATAATAGAGGGTAACGATTATGAAAATCTAATTCAGAACAATCTGTCGCTACATTGGAAGCACAGAACCTTATTAGTCTGGCTGATGTTTTTTGGCAGTTGAAGCCCTCCTTCTGTTTGATTTTCCAACAAAAATGACAACTGCATTTACCCAGGGCTTCCACTTGAATAGTTTGAAAACGATCTGGTTTGTGATTGCTTTGAACATCAATGAACAATTCTTCCACGCAGGTAAATACAGACCCATCAAAGTATTAATCTGATCGTTGGCAAAATGTCCTGGATAATCCCTTGGTCAAAAGAGTGTGTAAACCCGAAGAAACTGCCTGATTTAAATGAAGAACGCGGTTTTATTACACAACATACTGATGAGCATAATCCGATTTCGACCGAAAATAGTATTTTTTGAAGTGGTATGGTCCGTGGCTCAATAACCTTACAAATGTTCCATGTGTTTGTGCTCTGCAGTGGATGAACCGCCGGTGACAACCCTCAGTACCTTCGCCTCTCCTGGGGTCAACATTACTGGAACGGCGCCTGTGGATAGTGTGATAAATACCACAAATGAGAGAAATTTGCCAACACACCAAAACAATTTCAGTTTTGTTCCACCTTTCAATGAGGAACTTCGATCAGTAACAGAAAGAGTAGGTGTGGGACAAACGGAAGTGCAATTGGAGCAAACGATGAACGAATCGAGCACATTTAAAAAAGGTGAAATGAGAACCGAGGAGTCGTTTGATATCAAAGTTCACCCGAATGTTGCTGTGAACAAAATCGATGAGCAGCAAACGGAAGTCATGCACGATCCGATTGGGAACCACATTGTAGATCTAGAGACTAATCCTCCTCGGTTGGCTGAAAACAATTTGGTGGGAGAAAGTTCGACCACATCGAGAAGTGTGATTGATCCATGGGTTGAAACTGGTAAGTTTGCATGATCGAATGAAAAATTTCATATTTTTGTTTAAACCAGTTCGGTTGACGATATCAAATCTTTTGAGCTTCTTAATGTGAGTACATGTTTTGAAAAATATGAATTCATGTGAGCCCCAAATTTAAATGTTTAATGGTGATGACATTCTAAATAACTTCATATCAGGTTACTGAAACTTTGTCCTGAATTTTAGATCGAAATTTCATTATTTGTCCTAATCAACTGTCAGTCATTTAGTTAAACACAAGGCTAGACCAAAGGAATCAATCTGCTCGATCACTTCGATTCCCTTTATGTCGTTAGTTCTAATTGTACTTTTTTTGGAAAGTTCACTTACTTGGCAATTGAACGTAACACAAATTGTTTAAATTTCAATAATTTTCAACCCTGGTTATTTCTAACGTCCTTTATTTTCATTTAGAACCAAACAACAAACGCTAAATTGCACCATCTTGTGCGGTAACATTCTCTGCACGTAGCACAACAATACATTGGTTTATCACCAGTCGATCTGGACTCCATCCGATCAGGCAATCAAATGCATCGCGCGGTAACATGTATATCAAAATTTAGAGTTCCGATGAAACTTTATCAACAACCAAACGCGAACAAAACAAATTTCACCGGTAATAAATATAAATATGAGATGATAAGAGATTTTTGGTAATATT
>UZAN01042224.1:1724-12009 GCA_900618425.1 Echinostoma caproni
TCTGCACTTTATTTACAGGAAAACTATTTACAGTGCTATTTGGCAAAGACATTTGGCGAGTGACGACCAAGTTGTCCGGGGGAATATCACGGGTCGGAAGAAAGGGTAAAGGGATAGGGTTGGGCAAGGAAGACAAAGAGTTGAACAAAGGTTGGGATATCTGAAGATAACTGAAGATCCCAGTGAGATGAATGATTTTTCCGAATAGATTGATTGCTGGCTTAATTTTGTTCGGCATGTACTGCTTACCTTCGAAATGTGAAATACACAGGTTGATCTCACTTTTCATTACACTGTTAACGAGGGTGCAAAAAAGAGGAGACAGACTGACTCCACTCTACCTATTTGGCCAAATTTTTCGTGATGTACAAAGCTCAGCGGAATTACCGGCACGCACACACGTTTGCCAACTCGAAACGGCTACAAAATATCCCCTTCAATGCAGCCATGAAAGCCATAAGTCGGTGATGGGACGCCAAGTCAGCTCAAATAGTTCAGATATGTGGCCTTAATACGTACGGTAGTTTATCGTGTAAGGGAAATTGATGACAGTTGTGTTAATAAACCGAGTGGCTTCTTTGTTTCACAAACCGCTGGTTAGAACCTATACGAGCTTGTGGCTGTACTTCAAACTGTTCTACTACCAATATCGCTACCGCCACGATGAATGCCATCAGCGCTTTACTTTTACTTCAGTTTGCTTATTGGTGCAGCTGAATCGACTTCATAAAAATCACAGCGTTTCACGGGTCTCATCCACAGCGCTTACATAATTAAAGACAGATCAAAAAACCGAACTGTGCTAGTGCATGGTTGCCAGCAAATGCGCCACACAGAAATCCGTTATGGGCTTTGAATAAGATCTCGTCAATACGCTGAGAAGTCTACCCTTGAATCTCGTAAGCCATTTCTCCGAGGAATATTCAGGCCTCAGCCTCACTCTGGTATGGCACGTTTATCCAGAGGTCTGTAAGTGTGTGATGCATGTCTCAGTTTCTTGGGGGTCCAGAGGTAGACTTTTTCTCAAGGGATACACTATTCGATCCACCCAAAGAGAGTCCCATTCCCATGGTACATACCGGCACCATCATGTCGATAAAGGAGCACTGCGGAAGTTTCCATTTTTATGCACTGGTTGACCGGGCAGACTGACAATTTCACATATAAAAATGATGACAAAAATGATAAGTACGTGGAACTTACTCTGTTCGTGAAATGAAATAAATTCTGATAACTCAAAATTATGTCATGTAATTTACCGACATCGGCAGTTCGGTTCGGTTCAGTTTTTACTAACATTAGCCGTGCACTTTCGTGCGCCGGTTTTGGTTACTGTTTTTTTTGGCCGCCCATTTGGATAAAACAGTAGACTGAAGATTAGGATGTTGAGGGCAAATTCAAGCGGAAGATAGCGCATTTATATAGACTGATGTTAGGAGAATAATGAGATGCATGAGCGCCGCTGTTTGCGACACTCAGTCATATCGCTCAATGTCTCTAACCATCGGTGACCATGATTTCGAGGTCCCCAGCCAGGGAGCCTAACGAGACCTATGTGACCCAGTTTCCTGGTTATGGTTTTCATACTCTTATGCCAGGTATTCGTTTGACCACTTCTAACCTTTTTCCAACCGCTACCAATCGCTCTCCGTGGCAACCTATTTAGTTCCATGCGTAACACATGTCCCAACCAGCGTAATCTATGAAGGTCGACTACTTGCTCTAGTGGACGACCGCGATTACATAAGACTCTACGCCTAACCTCAGCATTGCTCGTCTGGTTACCTTACCAGACTCGTGCAATGCGACGTAGACAGTGGTGTTTGAGCAACGGCAGTCTGTCTTTATCCTGTTTTCTTAATGGCCAAGTCTCTGCAACACAGAGAAACACTGGCCGAACTGCAGCAGCATATAGTCGACCGGGTGTTACGACGGCGCCACAGACGTCTCAAGTTGGCCAATGCCAACCGAGCCTTTTGTATCTCGCCAGGTGAGATATAGCTGCCCAGATAGAAAAAATTGCCTATTTGCTCTACTACTTCCTCATTCAGGGTGAGGTTGGGGGCTGGACCAACCCAATTTTGTAGCAATTTTACGCTTTGAAGGTGTGAAGCACATACCAAGCATGGCTACGCTGGCATTCAAGCTTCCCAGAAAAACTTGCAACTTACCTGGATCTTCACTTAGTAGCACAATATCTACATACCCTACATACATACATCATACAGTCTGCTGCCTGGGAGTAAATCGATACCGTTACACTCGAAGGAGAATAGGCACGTTTCAAGGATCAAATCTATGATAAAGTTGAATGGAAAGGGAGAGAGGGGGGCAAACCTGTCCAACACCACTTCCTGTGGTGAACTCAGGTGGAAAAGTACCCTAAGCTCGGACTCGGCTTCGGCTATTAACCGATATCGGCACCTATCACGGTCACTTTTCTCGGTCATCTGTGCCCCCGATTCCTGTTGTGCTATGCAAAAACCATTTACCACGTCCGTCTATCTATGTAAACTAATTTTGTTTTTTTTTGTTCTCCACCTTAGTCGAACAGAATAAACATCAAAAACGAGCAATCGATAGAAAAGAACGCCGGATTTCATTCAACGGCAAATTTTGGGATTCAGTTATCCTCAGGTAATTATTTCTCGATTTCTCACATTTTTTGTGCCAGTAAGATGTTTTGTGCTGCGTTTTCTCGATAACAATAGCGTAACATTTCGTGATGTATGTCGGAGACAATTTCCGGGCGCTTCTACTTGTAACTATTACAAAGAAACTTTCATATGTTCTTCCCACCAGCTGGACGATTGGGCAGATTTCGGGCTTGCGTTTTCAAGTGGACTATACATGAGCGCTTGAAAACTGGGACAAAAAAGTGGTCACATGTTTGGAGTGGGTTACCATAGTAGGCAGGTTGGATGTCATATATCATTCTTTCCGATGAGATAACGGGTCCCACCGATCGAGTCAAATGATTGAAATGACTTCAAGCATTCCAGTAATTTTTATCCCTGAACTCCTTTTCCGGTCAGCCCAGTGTTATGTATTCATGATGCCAGTGTCTATCAGCCAATGTAGAGGGAGTTTTCAGCTGGTAACGATTGTTTCCAAGAAAGATTCGCTGATTGCCTCTTGTTCTTACGCAACTTCAAGGATCACATTCGGTGGATTTTGTCATTTATACTTCATTCTGATTCACAGAACCGGGAATCGCAGGTTTTTCAGTCGGATCTTCGTCGCTGACTGACACTAGGCCGGAATCTCAAGGAAACATTTGGCGCTTGACTTGTAATAAAGAATTCCAGTCACGGTCAAGTTTCGAAAACCACAGGAAGGATCATTTCAAAGCCGGTAGAAGTTTCCATACCTGCCCAATTTGTTTCAAGGAATTTCGTGTCGAAGCCGGCCTCAAGCAGCACATGCATGTGCATTCCACTTTCAAGCCGTATATTTGTTGTGTGAGTTGCATTTACTGTTATTTTGCAGGTAGCCAAGCCCGGGATACCGCCTTTCAACGATGTATCATTTACTTTAGATACGTCCGTTGGCCTGCCTCGTGTGTGCACTGTCGCACCACTTTGTAAATTATCTGTACTTGGTTGTCATCACAGGCATATCTGGTGAAAAGTATATATTAAATATGTAAAATCTTACATATAACATTATGAAGTAATCCCCAAAGCACAACAGTACTTATTTCAGTTCGGTGAACTTGGCAATCATTGCTTTGTTGGTCGGTAATATAAATGTTGAAAGTTATGACAAAACCGCACTTAATTTTCTTCACCCATTTTGCTCTTTCTGTGAAGCTTGGTGATGAGAAGTTGATTATACTGGGTTGCTTCTCTTACATTTTGAGTTGCGTAATCAATGACGATATTAGGCTAAAGGAGATGAACATGACGCTTCACTGAAACTGAAAGGTCTCACGTTCCGTGCCATAATGCGATCGTTTCTGTTTAGCGTTTGTGAGACTTAATGTTTGTGTATGGAAGACAATGTCGACTAAAGGTTTTGAGCTTGGAGTTGGTATCACTTAGGTTTGCCGCTTTGGACTGAAGTTCGGTACCAAACCCATTTCGGACAATTAAGCTTTGTTAGTTGTGTTCTTTGTTCATAATTATCGCTCCATGGTGAAGAAAATCACGTACAGGTAATTGGACCGGATGCAAATACGGTGTTGGTGTTCTTGTCATCTCTCATCAGACTAAATAAGTACGTATGCACAACTCAACTGTGTATTCTGTCATGTCGACTAAAATGATTTCCCTTTTCCCTTCCTCGGTTCACCGTCTCCAACCAAGCCTGCACCCTCTCCCCCTTCTACATTCGCATTCGCTTTGCAATGTTATAAACATAAGCATCACTCAGTGAAGTTTGTTTTGACCTTATTTCACTACAAGTCAAGTCAAATGATTGTGATGATGATGCTCATGACGGTGATTTCTTCCACCCTTTCTTGATTTTCTCAGCATTGCCATCGGGCATATACTCAGTACAGCAATCTTTGTCGTCACACCCGACTCCAACCTCAGTGTCATCGACGAAAACCGGGTTCCGTCCAGTTTGGTACAGATCTGAATCCTGAAACTATACCATTAATGTTGGAACCTCGCGTAAAAAGTTATGAGGCCGCATTGTTACGTTGCTCTACCTTGTCGAAATGTTCTTCGGTAACGGATAGCACGCCCATTTACTCAGAAGCAACAAAGGACTATTCAACAGAAGCTTTAGATCTCAGTCTACCTAAAGCGTCCAGTTATCCTCTTGCATGTCGTAAAGAAATGGAGTTATCCGCAAATCCCAGGACAACATGTTCTGAACATGAAGATCCATCACCGGAGTCGTATACGACTCAATCAACCATGGACATCAGAAATGCTTCATTTGGTTCCTATTCCACCATCTTTCAACCTTGGCTGATGAACCTCATGACTTCAGTTACTGAACACGAAAGTCCATATTCGTGTTCGAATTCANNCATTCTATCGTGATCCCAGTTGGGGTATCGATCTGCTCCGACGCTTTGCAACGAAAGCATGCACCGGCACATTTCCATCATCAATTAGTTCAAATCGACCGTTCATTTTCGGTGGCACTTCCCCCATTAAAAACCTAACACCCTGCGGTCGGGAGATTCCAGAACCCGAATCCGAAAGTATACCAAAGATCAAGGAAGAATCAGATAGCGACACGTGTGAAAACCGCTCAAGTGCATTTACATCTATCGGTAAGTAATCTGTACCTGCCTACCTGATCGCACCAGCTCTTTTTATGTCTGTCCCTCAATCATATACACTTACTCCTGGGGCCAATAATACGGCTTCTATGTGGGCGGCGGTGTAAGCAACGTTATAGTTCCTGATCAAGGCTAACTTGGTTCTGAGATTCAGTTGGGAAACATATAGGTTTTAGTTGTCGAGATGTCGATTCATTTTTATTTATATAGTCGTCGAGTAGATATTCCTGTAAAATCTGCTCGTCCAATTGTGATGAGGTTCTCTGTNCCACTATTGATTTGTTAGCGCGCAATTCACTCACTTAAATTCTCTTGAATTGTACTACTAATTATACCAAACCAGAATGCAAAACGCGAATGTAAAAATGGCGAGATCTATAGATCCAAACAATGACAGAAGATCAACTTTTGTAACTTTAACCTTTCTACTCAAATCCATGTATAAGTAGTTTGATCATATAATCCAAATAAAAACGCAATAACATATTACTGCCTGATCATTTGGATTGCTTGTTTGTTTCCAGCATACCTTGCCCCAACCAATGCTGTTTATATCCTCTACCTTTATCACTCTATTTACACATCATGTATTCACGAACACCTCAAACGTGATGTTCTATTTGCACTTGAATAAGAGTACCATTTTATAGTCTTGTAAGAAATGTTACTTACTTTTTCTGAGGTTCCCACATTCCGCGATTGATTTTCGTTCATTACAGCTCCATGATTCTTCTTTCACTATTTGATTTTTAGGTTTGATACAAGATCGTGTACATGGTCAGATCCCGTCACTGCCTTCATCCTCCTCATCCCATCTGGCATCTGCAAATGATCTAAACATCCCTGTGATTGAGAACGCGTGCATCAATCTTATTGCTCGCTGGTGTATCAGCAAAGATCCGGTTCGAACAGCATTGAACCCAGCAGTGTGGTCCGAACATTGCCAGTTGCTATCAAAAACAAGTTATCCGGTTAGGTCATCTGACTCGGAAGCATCGCAACTGAAAACAAGAAATGAACAATCTCTGAACTGTTCACAGAATGAGGCATGTTCGGAAATACCCGTTTTGTGTGAACAACTTTGCAAATCTTACGAAGCCAGAGAAGTGTCATCCTGTTCGACCCAGGCATCCGTTCCACGACGTGCACTGTCCGTTTCAAATTTGGCGCATGATTTGCGCATAAAAGCTTGTCGCTTGGATTCAGAGCATACGACCAATCGATATCAGTGCTCGTTTTGTGTGAAATCTTTTCCCAGATCCGCTAATTTGAACAGACATTTACGTACACACACGGGTGAACAACCATATCGATGTGCCTATTGTCCACGTCGGTTCAGTATCTCGTCTAATATGCAGCGTCATATACGGAATATTCATCAATGTCAGCGCCCGTTCGCTTGTACCAAATGTTCCCGTGCGTTTGCTCAACGGACAAACCTGTTCAGACATATGCGAAATCATAAGGATTGATTCGCTCCGGACACGGTTCCGGTGATTTATGTTTTAACTCCACCATGCTCTTCTCATCATGTCGAACTCTGGTTTCAGTCACTCCCCCTGATCAACCTGGGCCGTGTACAGAAGAGTGAGCGAGTAGCGGCAGTTCAGCTTCCATAAGCGCCCAAGCATTGACAACTTGTGTGTGCGTGCGTGCATGCATACGCATGTATGTGGGAACCAATCAGACAGCTCCAAACTTACCTGTGCAATTCTCAATGATATGAATGGGAGTTAAATTATCCCAACACTTGATTTGATGCCACTATGCTTTATTTTTCCTCTCTAAATAAACCCACGAGACAGTTGATTTTATTTTCCGATTGGTATTGTGCACCAGAAGCCCGTTTGTTTATTCAAATCAATTCTTTTATGATATGTATCGACCAACAGTTGAGACTTCCGGATTGTCTCGATGTTGACCATCCATTTATCCATGCAGGTCGTGCTCTCTCAAAGACTGAACACAGTTGTCATCCCTCATTTAGGGCCTACTGCTAACATTCTTCGAAAGTGCCAATAAATAGTGACAATGGTGTGCGAGTACCTTGGAACTGTAGAACTAATCCAGTTGTTTACAGACCTGTCGAGGGATATAAATAGAGGAATGAAATAGCCTGATATAGTTTATTCACGGGGATGATTTCAGTATAACGCAGGGGCAAATCTTAATGATCTACGGCGAAGAGGAGGAAGGGTTCATTGTAATAGGACTTTAACTGAAGGTATGATAGGTTTGGATTCACTTGCGGTATGCAGATGTCTTACGGTAGAGTAACATTTTTTCAGATCTGATGACTGATGATGTACACTCAGTGAATGAATTGTGGAATGGAAAAATCGAGATTGATAACGCATTATTACAGGGTTCTATGCCGAATGACATCTTTTACTGAAGGCCGGCAGCAAGACGGGTGGGGGGATTTCTGAAGATTTCAGGCAAAATGTGAAACGATAGAAGCCGTACCTTTTGATTGTATTACCANTATGCTCAGGTTAGATATGATTCTGGGAATGGCGTCATTGCGAGATACTTCATTAACCGAAATTCAGGTACTCCGTTATTGCCAGTGGTTAAAATTAACTTTGACGTTTGACAAATGTAAAGAGAACGACATTGCATCTGGATACATTTTGACACAAATGATAGAACGATAGACAAACAATCAATAAGTTCTGAGACTCGAAAATTACCAGTGGGTTTAGTTTCGGTCGTAGCATCGGTGGCATATCATATCTGGAGTTTGTTAAGAGCCTTAGGCACGGTTCGCAGATCTCAAGAAAAAAGAAACAGGGAGTTAGGATGATACCTTAGAGCACTCTGCGGTGAATAGGAATGGACTGAACTGTCACACTAATGAGGGAATTGAACCGAACTTCCTAATTGAAATAATCCCCAGTCAATTACAGAAGGGATAGAGGCAAACATTCAACATGTAGAATGGATTTATGCAATACTCTGTCGATACAATCGACTTCATTTCCATATTCTAAAAGGATTTACTAGCCCAGTCGAGTGAAAACCAAGGCAGAATTGACCAGATATGTCAGAACGTCTAATCTTCGTCGTTTGCCATGAAAAGCAATCTGACATTCATCACAAATATAAATGCATGTTCTTACCTATGAGACTTTGAAAGGTTCGAAAACTTTTGCAAGAGTAAATATACAAGCTGTCGAGATTTCTTTTTTAGTACGGGATTGATGTGTATTGGTCTTCAGCAATCAGGTTCAATGTTTTACTTTGGTGGACTAGTTGAAAATGCCGAGAAGGGTTCCGCACACTTTTAAAACGGTTGATCGAAGTCCAACTACCTTCATCGGTTTGAGTTTCTGTAACCCAGTCAACGCTTGTCGGTGGAAGACGATTTGTACTGGGCTTTGTCAAAACCCATTAGTGGATTCCATTGGTGATACGTTGAGAGTCGGTATAGAAGAATGTGTGATTTAACTGTCTACCTGTTTTCTCGGATTCGTGTGATGCCCAGCTCAAACCGCAGTTTTTTACTGTGTTCCCAATTTTGACGATGCCAATAATTTCTATACAAGGTTTCAGTAAAGATGTTTTTCATTCCCTTCATTTATGAATTTATCATAAAGGCTTGATTTGTTAGATTTATATCAACTCCTGTGGACAGTACATGAAAGAAAAAAGTTCAAATGAGAAATCGATGGTTTTAAACTGCTCTAAAACTGTTTGGTCATCTATTCTCACGACAACGTAACATTTTCTGTGATACACGTCACCTACTGGATCCTGCGATCCAATGAGAATGTGTACGTGCAATGACCAGATTAGATGTTCGGAGAGACCTCGATTACATAATGGTTTGATATGGAACGGGAGGCTTTTTTCTTCAACATATATGACATGGGAGTCGTTCATTAACAGGAAGTCTAGCTTAGAATTGGCTTTAGAATGGGAATGGACCGTAGTTTTCGTTGTCAAGTAGTTAATAAAACAAACAACTGGAGATTGAAGTCGCCAGCGACGTTAAGAGGTGACGTTTCAGCAAACTCTATCAGTTCCAATAAGAGTCTGTTAGTAACTACAGAAACACCCGTTGCTGGGCAGACAAGTGCAGAGTGTGTGGATTTTATCGGATAGGACATCGCCATTTACTGAAAAATCTAGGTTTGTACTTCCCCTGTGAATATGTTAAAGTACTTAAATAACTCTTGAAAGTATGCGCAAAGAAAGTTTCTCGATCCCCTCCACAATTTCGTATCTGATAGATACGATCGTTCCAATGCATACTGTATCTACAGCACCATAGTCGCGTCTGTTGTTGGAACATTTTGAACTTGTTACAAAATAGGTCAAGTCATACATTTTCCTCAAAAAAGTACCCACATTGGTAGAGATGACTTTCAGTATCGTTGTCTTTCTCATCTGCATGATACGAGGCTTCATACGACCAAGTACGCTGTTTTCTAAAGATTCCATAACGTCTAATTTTATCTCGGATCGGCTAATTACTGGTCATAAAAGTTTATGAATGATTGTGGCATATTATTATGTCTTTGGGATGTCTCTGATGTGATGCAATCGGACGTCTTCATCACATGCTCAAATTCAATTGCTATGTCAACTCGAGGCTCGGAGCGCGTGCAATGCATTGACCAGCTTTTTGTCTTTACACAGAGATGGATTTACCAGTCTATTTCCGCTATTGTTGATTTATCTTATCGCACAAGCTTTGATGTAATAGAGGGTACTCGGTAAATCACTTCGGAATTGCTATTGCCAACCTGATGCCACGTTTCTGCGTGGTGGGCTAAGACTGAGCTTCTTACTGTTTTCAGGACTCAGTCAAACCAGTTCTTATTGTCCGTGTCAAACGATCCTTAATTTGATCTACATAACTTGCCTTACAGGCGCAATTAAATGATTTGTTAACTATTGATGTACTGAAGGCGGACAGTTTATCTTTGAGATTCCTGTATAGTATTGGACTACTGATGAATGTTGACCGTAGAGTAGCAGCTGGATTGGCGCTGGCAACCACCATTTCCAGCAGTCGTTCGAGTATTTCTCTGTTCA
>UZAN01042224.1:13291-24858 GCA_900618425.1 Echinostoma caproni
CCTGGACATAAATCGTGCAGTATTGCAATATGGTCTTTTCTTTTCAAATGTTTTAGTTTGTCACATTCAGTCTATGCAATAAGTGGTTTGCACAATTTAACTACTGACATTTGAATGGCTAGAAACTGGAATATACATAATTCAAACTGTTACAAGCTTTCTTCGATAGATCCAGCAAGTTTTCGGCGGTTGGTTACAGTTTTCCAAACCACTATATATCTGAAATCAGGGTGACATTTTCCGAAACTTGATTAACACTTACTGAATGCGAAACACAAAAAGGAAACCTCCCTACTGATATCTGCTATTTCTAATACCGGTCGTTAAAATTTTCCGTAGNCCGCATTGGGTGGAATCCATCACAAGCCAGTTCACTGAAACACGCGCTAGCTCTTCCGCAAAGTTAACACAAAGCGAATGCTTACTCATAAGTAGTCACATACAACATGAAATTATCACTTGTGGCGAACGGCTTTTGCGGCCTTTTCCACCAGGGAATTAGTATTGCTCCAAAGTGAAATCATTACAAGACAAATGTCCAGGAATGCCGTTCGATACGTCGATGACTTATACAGATCTTTCACCGATCGTGAATCGTGTACCTCGAACTATTTCGACCGTGGGCAAACGGTGTCCTCTTCTCGAATGCCAAATCAAGTAATTTGTGCTTTAATTTTTTTTAATATTTTCATTTCTTCACTGTGTTGTGAACCCTATCGGTACTCTTGAAATATGCATCACATTTTAACCTTTGGGTACATAAATTGTAAAAATCATGAGATAATATAATCGACCTATTCTAAGATTATCATGGTTAGGCAAATCTGATTTAACTACTTTTTATCGACTTGCCTCATTGTCTTGATTTGGTCTTGGATAGTCAATATAAACCATTTTGAAGATCTGTCCTGATTAGGTGTTGACGAGAGAGAGAGTCATGCCCTATTTACTCATGATATTTATTCGAAACTGCTTTTATAAATCCAATTTAACGTACTTGACTATTCGGATAAATCGTCGCACTTACATAACTGCTTGAGGTAAGTGATTCGAAATGCGATTTCAGCACCAAGTATCGTAACCAGTTTTCGGTTATTTTTGTATCACTTGGCAACTAGGGATTTTAGAGGAAGGAAATCAAATTAATAATCCAAATAACTGCTGTCTACAAATGGAGGGTGATGTAGAACAAAATTGGTTCGTCCAACCCGTGTTTCAAATCATGCGATTTTTGAGGAAGGGAAAATTAGATGCATTAAAGCCGGAAATGTGCCAAGCAGGACGAATCACATGGTACCAGTGGCTTACCGCTTGTGAGTGGGTTGGACAAATTAACAGCAGGAAAATCGTAACTGCTCTTGGGAACAGAAATCACAAAAACGGGAGATTCAAGGAACAGCTAGGCGGTGGACTGTTGGTGCATGGACGTAGTCAGGATTTGTTCAACACGATCCAGAGGAGTTACGGAAGTGGACGCAGGCCCAACCGGCACATGTATACAGTACTCAACGCTGGGGGGTGTATTTGAGTCTTATGGAGAAGTTTGATAAAGCGTTTATTAAGAAAAGGAAAATCAACGTGTCAGGAACTGCATAACACGAGGCTCGGTACTTATGTGATTCAATAGGTAGATAAAGAACGACAACGCTCGAGAAGAACACAAAAATTGGGAAACTGCTATCGGAGCTTCCGGAATCGAGTAAGGGGTGATCAGTTCCTTGTTTCATGGAAGCATACAGACAGGCTGTTTATGAGGTGTTGAGTAGCATGCAGTCAGATAAAGCCGCAGTTGTTATTCGAACAAAATTGGAGTACAGCTAAGTACACGTGTCCGATTATTTCCTGCAGGGGATGTGATTTGATGAAATGTTAGTGCAATAGGAGCAGGAGAGAAAACAATTAAAATTTACATCCGCGAAGGAGGCAGCAGACATCATCAGTTGATGAGCGATAAGCCGTAACTGTGTTCTGTAATCATGCTTATTTTTCTGGTGAACTCAGTGAAGTAAAGTGTTGTTTTTCAATGTGTTTCATCGTCAGTTGACACTCATACTGCATATCGTTTCTTCCTATGAACGATTGCACAAAGGAGTTTGGCTTAATTAGATTCAAAATAAAATTAATACATGAAAACAAGTAAGAAAATCAGGTACTCGTTGGAATTATGACCGGAATAATTTCGACCACGAAACGAGAAAAAACAGATTACTATCCTCTCCTCTGTCTCTTTTTCAAATCTACTATATTGCAGCAGACAGGCTGAAAACACTGAAGTCAGATGGCATCCTACTCAGTCCCGTTTGTTGTCCCTCTCAGAACACAGCGATCGCTTCGTTGACGCATGTGCTCTTAGCATACCCTCAATAAAATTGAGGTGGCAACGAAGAAGTAAACTCAGTTGCAATTTTTTCACCCATACAGAGAAAAATGAAGGTGAACGGAAAATCTGGGACGTGTTGTGTAACTGTTTCATCCATGCTGAGTAGAATCAGCTGTGCGAATCAATCGACCCAGTCGAGTATCAGTGTTGAAACATCATGATTAGAACGATAGCTTGGTACCCAGTTGACTGTCATGCAACTGATCAGACACGTGCAAGTTAAATCGATTGGAAACATTACAAAAATGACTGTATGACTCAATGAAGTAGTGTAAGGTTTAATCTGATTGGAGGATGGCCTCTTCCATGTCCAGAATAGCCCGCAGGACAGTGCTTTCAATCTATTTGGTTCATATTGCCGTTGTTTTGCATAAGATGAAGTTGATCACAGTACAAAGAAAAAATGCCCCATATGTAATGGAACGAAAACAAGTTGAAGCCTGAGAATACTCCAAACGATTCAAGTGAATTGGAGAAGAAAATCTGTGCGGAACTAAGAATTCCAACTCCGGTGAACCTTACACTTGAATCATTGGTCAAATGTTTTTCCCCTGAGGGGAAAAGACACTACAGATTCGCGACTTACCGGAGTTGCACATCAAGAAGTCGTTCCATCACAACCCATTCTAAGCATGATAAGTTCTTCCCAACGTGCATCAGCAGTGTGATTAGCTAAAGTTCTGTTACCGGTGGGAGATTCAGTTACTTGGCTAGTTTTGAGAAGAGTAAACCTTCGAACCAAAGAAATATTCAACAAAGGAAGATGTTTACAATGAATGTCAAATTTCTATTCAAAAATGTTCCATTGCATGGAACTCTCTGGATTATTTGTCAGACAACTGAAGAAAAGAAACTGCAGATCTTGTTACCTGGCAGTGAAGTATCCCGACTTCTACTGCTAAGCATGTCAGATGTCAGGTTTCCGTTCCTTGGACAAGGATATCGGTAGATGGGATCGTCACGGACAGTCCGCTGGGACAGATTCCTGCGGATACTTTTCTTGCTCAGTTAGAAGAGCTTGAAGAGAATATTTCAAAACTAAACCTATATTGTCCCTGTGCCGATGACGTCTTCTCTATAAGCAACAACAAGGAAGACGGAAAAACTATTCCATCGGTTCACCCCAACATCCGGGTAATTTGTCATGACGAACGAGACGACCGCATCAAGCTTTTAGATGTAAACATTTCTCGTCGACCGGATGAATTGGTTAAAAGATCAACCTTCCGAGAACACGTGTTTTGAGCGAATTTCAAAATTTCACGAGCTGCGCTCCTATGTTACATTAAACTGGTCTCACTCGTACACTTTTTCAACAAGCGTATGAAATATGCGCAAAATCTCTATACACCATGAAAGTGACATCTTAATGGAGGTATTACACGCAAACCAATATCCAGTTGCATTCATCGCCAGACATTGTAAAGTAACACAAAAGTATAAAAAACCATCAGTTGCCCCTAAAATGATATTTTTAATTTGTCATCTTGAAAGACGATCACGTAGGTCAGTTAGTCAGCAAGCGGTTGAACGCTACTATCAAATGCGTCTAATAAGCAGTTGACCCAGTCATTATCTTCAATCCCACCTGAATGTCAACGACATTGGTGAAAAACCTTAACCCACCTGCACGAATTGAATTGTATTTACCAATTCAAGCGTGGACGCTCTGCCATCTACCATCTAAGCATAACAGAGAGGGAGTTACCTCACCAAATGGCCGAACACATCCTTGTGTGGTTTAAGAAAGGGATGGACGGTAAGCTTGAAACAGTCAGGTCAACGAAAAAGCAGGAGAGACTCAGATTTTCAAATACGCAACATTTCTTTGTACAGAGACAATGTATCATTCCAACCCGCACATTTCAGGTCATCTACAATATAACAAACACAAAGTTGCTAAAGTGTGTTCTGACTCTAGCCCCTCATGCCCGATCCACGCCAGTGATGTGTATTAACTTTGCCTTGATAATTGACCCTCACTCTCTTTCACTATTCGTGTTCTCCGTTGCATTCTCGTTTTCAGTTTACGGTTTTGAATTCGCTGATTGCATTATGTGCATTGTAGAGATGCAGCGAACTGGATACATTGTGCAAACCCATATTTTTAACTTCTCTAATTGCAACACTGCGTCCCCTTTATCCATCGCAACAAGACTGAAAAAAGACGTCACGAGATGTGAACATTTCATTTCGTTTTCTCAATCACTGATGTAAAACAAACAAACACATATGGCACAATGGGTTGGTAAATTCTAGTGAATGAACGTGTACAACAGGATAGGGGGTATCAAATTTTTTTTTAAAAACAAGAGATCGACTCCATGTCAAGTGAACTTATTGCGTGCCATATATGTACTTGTATGTTTTGCATCAGCGACTTAAAGGATTAAATGAAATGTGAACATCTGACATGCGTTTTTTCGGTCTTGAATTCTCCATTCCGATCTTTATGACGGGAAAGCAGTATTTTCAGCTAATTATGACCCCTAAAACGCCCTTGGTTGATTTGATCTGTTCGAGATACAGAGGTGAAACTTCAGTCCAATGTCCTAAATACGGGTCTTATTAACGAACTCCCTCTCTCGCACACCTACTACGCATAATCATGGGCGATGTGTATATTTTCAATTGAGATTTAATCAAAGACAATCGAACAAGTTTTACAGTGGTTGTGAGAGGCAATCTCCGTCTTTCTTTTTCTATTTTGTTTCACAAAACAACGTCTTCCTTTAGGTCTTGTCCTGTGGCGTTTATGTTGCTCCTGCACAAGCACACAGTGGTCTTATTGTGTGTGTGTGTGTGTATATATATATGTGTGGATCACGGACAACGAAGTGCTGGTTTCCTGTCCAATTATTCGTTTGGTCCAATGTGTTTGCCATGTCAATCAACACTGTGCGTACGGTGTACGTTCAGGCATCATTTATATGGATATTTCAATTTGTCTCTGCCAACCTCAAAGTTCCTCTGCTGGTATTTTTTTCTTCCCTATCTTACTATCCGTCTGTCTTTCTGTTGTTCTACTCAGTCAATCCCGTTTGTGCCCATTCAACCGATTCTACAAATTTAACAAAACTGGACTGTCCCTCCCTGCCTATCTCGCCCGTCCATGTATTCGAATGTACCCGATACGAAGCTACCACCTGACGACGCCAGGCCAATCCGGAATATGCGGTCGCTGTGGTATCCCCTGCTTAACTGATGCAGCAAACGGACAGAATATGTGCTTATACAGGCATGTTCGATGAAACATGTCCATCACGGATTCAGCTTCGACACACGAACGGCCGTCACCGTTGTTGTCGTCGTCACACACATCACTCGCATTCACGCACAGACCTACACACTACACGTGGCTCACATTGTGCACAATGCGTGTAATTAGACAGTTGCTGCTTGCCCACTCAACTACTTCTCTCGTTCATCTCGTAAAGCATTATGAAGGGTAGATCAGTAACACCGAAAGCCCAATTCACCCAACACATCGTACTGCGCCGGCGGGGTATGTTACGGCCGGCACGCATAGAAGCAGACATGTCGGACGGTAACTGGTTCCACTATCCCATGAACTAACAGACACTCATACACACACATACGCACACACACGCACGAATACAAATGTCAATTTGAAGATGCATAAGACCAAAATCAACCACAGAAGTAAAAAAAAACTGGGAAACATTGTTTCATTTGTTTGTATGAAGAGGACAGTGTGGAAAATTTGTAGATATTTTTGTAACGAAGATAGTTAACCGTGTAGAGTCGTGGACATGGCTCACTTGATATATCGAGGCTAGTTTGTATATCACTACCACTACCACCACTCCCGCCACAACTGTAACCACCAACACACAGCCAGTGTCGGACCACAATCTATTTGTACTTCACAGGGTAATTATGTCCCTCTAGAGCGTATCCCACATTACATAATGCATGTTCCAAGCGTTATTTGACGTATCCCGTCATTACTGTGAACAGTTTTCGCAACTAGTCCTAGTTATGTAAAGTAAAATCGGTTTTCTACTATTTACTTCGGATTTTTTGTGAAATCTTCAGTAAACCATTTAATTTACTTCAATTGACTATTTTGGTCCTTTGTTCACCCTATTGGTTAATAGAACACACTCACTAGCCCATAGTCCGATACCTGACTTGACTTTCCCAAATAGCTCACAGATGACTTTCGCGTGTCATATTTCATATTTGTTGCTGCTGCTGCTCTAATCGTTCGCGGTTCAGTAAAAATCCATCGGGATTTTTTCGACTTTGCCATTTTTAGGGCACGTTTCATCACTGTGTAGCCTCAAAGGACTGTGCGGAATCATCGCCAGAAATAAAGGTGAGTAGAATCCGTTGATTCAAACCCTAGCCTGTTCGTATTGTAGAAATCCGCATTTGATAGATGAATATCTCGGCAACAATCAGTAACAGAATCCTACTCGGGTCGGAAAAAGTCACAGGTCAAACAATGAAAAAAGCAAAACTAAGGTGATAAATAGTGGACAGCAATATGTTGTGGATTGCACACTACTCGATCGCCGAGGACCTGAAGGATCTCAGTCGTGAACCTAGGACAAAATAACCTCGCTCACAAGGCACTGAAGTGTAGCTGTAAGTTGTTAACCCATTTTGAAACAGTGCCTCTCGGATCGGATCATGTCTATCGGGATGGGCTTTCACCAAGCCCCGAGTAATCCATACACATTCCCACCCGATGGAACCGTTGACCGTATGCTGGGAGCGATACAATCCGTTCAGTGAAACAGCCTACTCTTGACTACGCTGGTATTTACTGGGTAAGATATGGTGCACGTTGTCAGCCTGATCGTGAGTTGATATTTTATCTCGCGCTGACAGAATCTCGTTTGAGCGTCTTTTTTTACTTCCTCTTTTATTTACTGAATGTGCAAATTTACTGTCAACTTTCAGGAAGGGAGCCGCGGCCAAACAAAGGCTGCCTGGGAAAACACAGAAACGGGGAAGACGGGTGCCATCGCTAAGCGGTTCGCAATTTGGTGACCTAATCAATTGGCCATCACCGCCTGGTTTATTGGTTACTTATTAGTCTATCCAAACCATGTAAGAACAAATTTGGCCCAAATATGTATACTAATACTTGTTAAGTGTTCATTTACATAGTTAGATTAAGTGGAACTTTTTCTCAAAGGTTGTGTAACCTAAATCGCCATCTTTAATGATCTCTTTACGTTGTGGTTTACGCTGTGGGTCATTCTGGTCAAAACATACTAAATCACCTAAACCGAGAAAATTAAGTCATCTGTTGCATAACTGTGTATACAGAATCATATTTTGTCCTACAAAGGTTGTAAGTGTCTTCTTTTCAATGAAGATTCTTATTTTCAGGAAAGATTAGAATTCATAAAAACCCATTGCAATTTATCAACTTTGTATGTCGATTGTGAAAAAGTTCGGTAGCCTCGGTGGGATCCGAACCCACGCATGGACGCCGCCTACGGTTTGTACGCTCATGCTTTACCAGCTGGGCTACGAGGCCACACCGATAGCTACTGAACTTTTTACAATCGACATACAAACTTCAAATGGGCCAAACAACAATTTGAACAATTATCCTTGTCTTGGGAGCTCATTCGGTGGACCCCAGTGGATTCTAAGGAAAACCTGTCGGGGTAGTCAGCTTACCTGCTAACTGGTGGGTGCTACATGCTTCTGTAATTTGGATGGGTAAATTCGAATGTGAAAAGATCAGTGCTGTCGGTGTGTGGTGCTGGCCATGGAAGACCGAGTGTTCTTACAAATTGTTTTTGGGAGCACAGGGTGGATTATGTAGGTGGATTCCAATTACTTCCGCTGTGGTCAAAATGCAACTCCTAATCCTCTTAGATCGACGGGTGCGAACTAAGTAGAGGAGTCGAAACGCCTCGAACACATTAACTATGTGGTTTGATTCCACTAGGTGTGAAACGATTGACCTGTTGATGCTCCTAATTACTCCACTATTCAACCAGGCCAGGTGGTGTTCACGGACTCGATCAGATAAATGTTTGCTCGTGCGGCCAATGTACCTTGCCCCACAGAAAGAGACGGCAGAAACAGGCAATTTATCTTTGAGTTGAAAGCACAGAAGTGGCCTGGAGATGAACATAATACGCAGTTTTGCAGCGGGGAATGCTTTTTCTACAACTGTACAGAGCTTACGTGTCACCATATCGGTAGTTGTGTCACCCTTGAAAGGTAGCGATATGTAAACCGGTTCTCCGGTTTCTTCTCTTCTTATTTGGCAACCGGTGACGCCCCAAAATGTTGTCCACAAATTACTCTGGGTATCCGTTTTGAAGGAAAACATCTCAAATAACCCTTAATTCTGTATCAATATTATCGTCCGCACGTATTCTCCGTGCCATGGTAGCGAGGTAATAAATCAGGTTTCTTTTCCGTTCCAAAGGCACATAGCTTTTGAAATGGATATACTGATTGTTCCACGATGGCTTCCTGTGGATGATGCGTTGAATAGTTCCAACTGATCGACGGCTTAGTGTGTTTTCTCACCAAAGTGAGAGGACGAAAAACCGACATTCGAGGCTATAACCGGGTTGGTGGATCACTGGCAGTTCATCTAGGGGAGTTGGCCGAAAATCCTGATTCCACACCAACCAAAAGGAGGCTTACGAACCACACCCACACCTTTCCGGTTGGGGCAACGGTCACCGGCTCGATTGGGCATCGAGGTGTATTGTGCACTTTGGACGTTTGACCCTTTCCAAAGGGCGTATGTTCCGATGAACTGGACACCGGCTCTCAATGGACTGCGGTTTTTACACCGCCCCGCTGCATTGCGGGTCAGGTTTTGGTTAGTCGAAGGCTCCGATTGTGGATTCCTCAAGAAATTTCACCTGAATTGGCCTGGGCAACCTGGAAGTATTTGACCCGCATGCAAATCGTGGAACGTTCTTCCTTTTAGAAAGATCATTGTATCGTGATTTGTTTGGCACACAGTCTGGTCTCAGACTGGTGGTATATATATATATATATATATATATATATATAGTGCATCTGTCTCCAATAGGCTACGCATTAGGAGTGAGAAGAAATGGCAACTGAATTGATATTTTGTGTCAAATTTGTGATAAGAAATTGTAGGAAAATCAGAAAAGAACAGGATAATGGACATTCTCGTTCAAGTGAACAGCTGTGGTGGAAGAATTAAAACATGAACATCGTAAGAGTTTTGACCAACCCAATTATTCACATTGCGACGTAAATCATTGGCATGGTCCCTGTTTACATACTTCCTATTTGTTCCTGTTGCAAATCAGATAATCTGTACCACTCTGATCAATAAAATTGTAAATATATTTGAAATTTATAGCATATGCATTCACACCCTGACGTTTGTGAATCCGTATAAACTGAAAAAGAAAATTCACATTTACGTCTCAGTTACTTGAGAGTACTAGTGGTGGTGGTGGCAGCCGTGGTGGGACTTTGATTTAATTGGTTGTCCTTCCGGACTAACTGTTTTTCCAACAAGACCTCGGGATACACCAGGCTCGAGTTTCACGTTGGTTTGAGCTCATCCACCCGGATGGGATATCCCGGGCTGGAACTCCACTCTCCAAGGCGACCTTGTGTCTAGCAGATTACATACAAGGGTGACGTTTGAACAAACCTGAATCAGTAATTCGGATCAGCCCCAATGTGAGCTGTTTGCCATGGTTGTTATACCTTAAGAATCTTGATTTCAAATCTCAAATGGGACAACATATCTGTACTCAGCTCAACCAAAGGCGAAATTTGAGTCTTGTGCTTTTCAACTGGGTAACTGGATGAACTAAAGATTGTGCGTCAAGATGACCTTTCTGAAGGATAATCATTCCAAGCTAAGTAAGAAAATACTTGGTTATTGTTACCATGTGCCCGAAGTGTTAGTCATCTCTCAGGGTTTACAACTCCCAGTTTGATAAACCCAACCAAGGACAAAACGATTGCCCGTTTTTTCTCGTTAATTCAATCCAAGAAACACCTCCAAACGGTGAATTTTCTACATTTTACACACGTGAACGGTGGATATAAAAAATTTGAGATCAAGAAGAAATAACAAAAATAAACGAAAAGTAAACGAAAAAAAACTAATGCAGAAGTCTTTCCCTGCAGTAGGTGCCAATTGTCTTACGATTAACCGAGAGCCCAGCAAGGTATGAACTTACAACTTTTGTGTGTGCAATTACTCTCAGGTAGGGTGTTGATATTTGGACCGAGGATCGGGGATTTGACACGGCTTACACGATTTCCTGATGCAGATGGTACTCTTGATCACGTGTTGTCCTGTCAGTAAACGTATCACAAGTGTTGAAATGCTTGTAAATAAAAAGAAAATCAACCAGAATAACCCTATCAACTGCACTCTCGAGATGAAAGTTTACTGTATCTGGAAAACAAGGTGAAATCATTTTATTTTAAGCCAGGGATAAGAATTGGGGAGGCATAAATAACCAGCAATTGTTGCTTGTTGGTCATCACAGCCGAAGTTCAACCACACCATTGTTTTGCCTTTTAAGACTGAAATCCAAAGCGGAGGATCGATTGTGCGGATAGAAGAAAAGCTCCCCGTATTAACCGCATGAAGCGAGATAACTATTTATTAGTACTTGATCGAGGTGAAGTTCGATCTCGTCCCCGTAGTTAATGCATTCCCTTAGAATGGGAATTAAGGGGCCCAGTGGGAAGATTTTAATCATTTCTCTCACAAATCTTTAGAATTGCTTAAATCTGGTAAATTCATTTTATTGTAAATAGTACAATTTGGACGGAATGGTGTAAATGATACAATGATCCTCATGACCACGTGGACAAAATACAGCTTGGTTCGGTCACAAGTCTATTCACATGGATCTCATAGCTTGAAATCTTGGGAGATGGTTTTTCAATCTTCCAGCAGGCTGTCTCCTTCCTACGCCTCCCCCCCCACACACACTCTGCTGGATCAACTCATATTCATGTACACACCAGCTTATGGCAGTTTGTCCCCATTGATCGCTTTATTGTGAACTTTAGGTCCATACAATAAGTAACGATTCGATACGTTCTACTTACGTCCTCCCCTTTGCGTACCAGCACCAAGCAATAAGTCGCGTTCAGCAGTTTCGTGTATCACTTCACGGATGGGCAAAAACCGGGTCTGTTTAGTTGTTGTTGTTTTTCCGGA
>UZAN01042225.1:16164-29974 GCA_900618425.1 Echinostoma caproni
TCATCGCAATGCTATTTCAATGGACCGTTTTCATGGAAAATCTAAAAGTTCCTTATGATTCTAATCTCCCCCCCCCCAACATCGGCGTGCTCCGGTAGTTGTCTTCTGATGACTCGCCTGAATATGTGATGAAGGGAAAATTATGAGCAGCAGAAGAAGGACGACTTTGTTCCTAAAACTGGAAGGTACAATGTGAACGGTATTCCATCAACTCCAGTCGAATAGGCAACATCTTTGTGTTTCACTACCTTAGACTTGCTTGCCAGTACTGTTATCGATGCAACTCACTCAGACAAGAGTGTTGGTTGAAGGGGACAAATGAAGCACGAAACATGTATATTGTCGCTGATGTCCAGGCATTTGGTACCTGCGATTATCCCGGTTTTCGTAAATGATCGCTCCGTTGCGGTTTTGTTTGATACACATAAGATGAATGTAAAACTTTTCAGAAGCAAACGGTTCTGTTTTCAGTTTATGCAGTAACAATCTCCATCAGTCTGACAAAAACATTTTGATGGTTCTCGTACCAACTGTCAACACCCTCGTTTTGGTAACATTCCAATCTGGAAATTAACATAACTTGCTGAGTCTCTCAGACGATTTCGCGTTAGTCCGTCGTGTCATTGTTGGTTTTTCGTCCACCTATCGATCGGTCGGGTTTTTTGTACGTATTACTGTTCATGCGTCTGGGTTTAGTCTATCGATTTACTGCTGTCTATTAGCGCCAAGCTTTTGCCGCTGGTATAGAACGCCCCATGTCCAAAAGCTTGTCCTTTTCGTTAACGGAAATAAAAGAAACAGCAACGTCTCACGTTTCAGGTAAGTAAATAATCTGTTGTGGAATCGTATTGTCACATAATACGCCCAGGTCAATGATTCAGCTTGAACAAAATATCGAACGTTTATTAGAGCCTTTGTGAACAATGCAAACACCTATGGTAATTGCTTTTCGGTCTTTTCATAGCTTCGTCTACTGTACGAGTGCTATCCGATGGCATTCATCATGGAGCAAGCCGGCGGAGCCGCGTCCACCGGTTTCATACCCGTTCTGGATATTCAACCCCATCACATTCACGAACGTGCACCAATTATTATGGGCAGTCGAGAGGATGTGGCTGATGTGGAGGCACTCATACAGAAACACAAATCGGCAATCTAGATCCCAATTACGCTTGCCCGAGGACATTTAACCTATTCAACTGCTGCTAACTCCCTCCAATCTGCTGAATACCTTTCTCGTTGCGTTGACTGATGCGTGCTAGAAAGAATTGTATTGTATTCTGATTTGCCTTTTTCTACATTCAGACAATTTGTTTTTGTTAATGTGCGCGTGGACAGACACATGAATAATAGTGATGGTGGCTTTTGCATTCATTGTATTCGTAACCGTGACTTTGATTTGCACTATTTACTTGATCCCATCTTTGACTGCGATATAATCGACTTCATAGTGATGGATGATTCTATCATTTCTAAGTATACATTTTACTTGAATATAATAGAACATTGGAGCTGTCGTCCCTTATTGTTTGTTCTCTGTAAGCGACCACCAAACAATCACCATAAACGTACAGCAAGATAAATTGGATGGAAAATATTCACTGCAACAATGCAACCATAGTCTGGTGGGCGAAACAAGCCGTTTTTTCTTAGCTCATCACCTAACCATTTCCACACACACACACATATATATATATATATGTGTGTGTGTGCCGAGCAAGTCAAGGTAGAATAATCCTAGTGAAAAGAAAAAGTGCCATGATTTGCTGGTGTTCGTTACATTGCTAGGTTGGCCTAGCCTAGACGGATAACTTTTCTTGAGAAATTCACAACCGGAAACATCGGCTAGCCAAAGTCTGCCCCAGGGCAATGGAGCGCACACTTTGATATGGTCATCGTTAGACCGGATAAAACAACGTTGAATATTTTTCTTGTGTAATTGAAAATGTTGAGTTGGCGATTGATCCAAAACAGGTACTTAATGGAAGAGGTATCAGTGAAATCAATATCATATCCTAGAATCGCGTGCAAACACTGATGGTGACTTCATAACCGAGCACATCACCAATATATCCAGGACCTTAGAGATACATTTAATATTGCTAAAGAATCGGCGCAAAAACCAGTGCCTCTCAAAATATGCAAACGACCTTGGTTTCCGAACGCCGACGTCTACATGCACTACTGCAGATGAGATGCACCGCATGAGTTAGCAAAAAAAGGTGAACCGTTTTATATATGCAAGGATTTTGGAGGAAGATATGTTGTCCCACCGAATTCAGATGAGTAAGATTCCCCGGTTAGGACATGTGGTCAAATACCTAGCGGGTGGTGGTGATCCGATGTTAACGTCAACAAATTATCACCCAGGAAGACGCGTGATCGAATCCCATAACCGCAGCCTAACTTCCCCAGTCTGTGTTGTAAAGTAGCCCTTTTACTGGCTGCTTCCCCCTACTGAAAATAGCATCTTTGTATATTCAATAAAAGGAAGTAAAATGCATCCACCCAGCCGAGTCTCGTTACTGCTCCAGGTGTGAGGAAATCACCGGAGGATCAACAGAAGAGGTAGGAAGAACTGTAAAAGGCGATTGAGTAAAGTGGAGGTCTCTCGCCTTCCGGGTTGTTGACCGAAGGACCGTGTAGCGGATTGTTCGGAGACACTGAAAGACATGAAAGCGGAGTGACAACAGTGGTGCTTGTGCTGTCGGTTTATCAGACCAGAACGCCTGAACAGGTGTGCAGGCATAGCAAGACAGCGTCATACATAGACCAGATTACCTCAAAAAGGACTCTCTCCCTAAGCACCTTAAGCGTTCTTGCATACATTGTGGGCTTGTGCGACGATGAGCAAATTTGTTCCTAAGGTGAAACCCAAGTAGTAAGTTTCAGGTTCACTCTTTACAACCATTGCCCATGAATTTTCATGCACCGGTTTCGGTTACCTATTTCGGTAAAAGAATGGAATAAATATTGGAAGATTGAGAGCCGAGTCTAAGTGAAGATAGATAATTCACAACGACTGGGATTGCAAGGATGATGAGTAGATGCACAAGCGCCTCTGTTTGCAACACTCAGCTATATCGCTCATTATCTCTAACCACCATTTACCATGATCTCGGGGTCCCCATCCAAGAAGTACCCTATGGGACACAGTGTCCTGATTAGGGTTTTTATATCCTCCTGCTAGGTCTTAGCTTGACCACCCATGACTTTTTCTCAACCGCTTCTTGTCTCAGCAAGCATCGCTCGCCCTGACACCCAATTGATGGCATGCCCAACATTTGTCCTAAACAGCGTAGTCCATGAAGGTCGAAAAATTATTTCAGTGGATGACCGAGATTATCTAAAAATCTCAGCACTGCTTGCTCGGTTTCCCCTCTAGATTCCTGCAATGAGGCGTTGACAGCGGTGATCAAACACCGACAACATATTTTTGTCCTGTTCCCGTAATGGCCAGTTTTCTGCATCCTATAGCAGCAATAGCCGAACTGCATACACACATCCCTTCACGGACAGCCGGATGTCGTGACTGCACCTCAGATGTCTTAAGCTGTCAAATGCCAACCGACACTACATCTGTGACACGTCCGCCAGGTGAGATATAGCTGTCGAGATAGCAAAATTTGTCTACTTCTCCAGTCATGGTGAGGTTGGACCAACCCAATCTTGTGGTAGCACCCTACAATTTGAAGGTGAAAAACGCATACCGAACATGATGAAATCAACACTAACTAGCAGAAAAGCTGGCAGCTTACCTCGACCTTCATTTATTGGCACAGTGTCATCTGCATACTGCAGATCAGAAAGTTTACCATCCGGGAGCAAACCGAGAACACTATCCTTGCACGAGGATAAGGCTGTTTCAGGAATTAAATCCACGGCAAAGTTAAATAGAAACGGAGAGAGGGCAACTCTGACGAACATCAGTTTCGTTAGAAAATGCGGGCAAGAATGTGCCGCAAGCTCCAACTGTTACCATAAAAAGATCGCAAAACTGAAATGAACTTTCCCGGGCATACTTTTCAGAGAGAGGCGGTGCCAAAGTTTGAGGCGGTCGACCGGGTCGAAAGCCACTTTCAGATCGGGGAAGATAGAAATGGTGGGTCTACGAAAAGAATGTTGATGCTCCAGAGTTTGACGAAGAGTGAAGAGGTCGATACAACCTCGACTAGGTTTGAAACCAGCCTGGTTCTCACGTGTGCACCAGACAATCGTTTATAATAACAGTGAGCAGCTGATTGAACTAATCCCTCTGTGGTTTTCACAAGGGAACCTGTCGCCTTTCTTGTATATCGGTATGATCACCGATTCACACCATTCGGTTGGAACCGCTTTCCTCTCCCACACAGAGCCCAGGAGTTTCGTTAACTCAAAAACCAAGGCTGGACCTCCATCCTAAAAAAAACGATGGGGACAGTTCATCCGGGCATATAATTTACTTTCCGGGTAACCCCCATTTCAGATGGAGGAACGATGTCAACTGACAGTATTTCCCTATTTGAAGCAGGTATAGGGAGGTCTTTAGTCAACGAGGGCCAGCTGGACTGTGTCTTTAAATGCCTTGCCCGTCGAAGTAGACGGCGTTACTAATTATTCGAAAACGATTGCGACTGATACCGATAGTCGCAGCCTTCTCCAACTCCCCACACCTTCCTACCAACCACTTCTCGCGGTCATTTCTCAGATTCTTGATTAGCTGGTTTTTAAAGGACTTAGACCGTGTCGTATTTTGCATCAGACAGAATGGCTTTGCGAGCGTCCAGCAGGGCAACTGAAGTCGGGGAGATCCATCGCTTTTGCATTGATCGTGCGCCCGAATCCGCTATTGTTTTGGTTGACATTTAGATCGCCTCCTTGATGGCCTTCCAGAGTTCACTGAGCCCTTCTTGTTTATGGTTGAGCTGAAAAGCGATCAGAAATTCCACTTCCTGGCCGATTCGCAATTATCGCTGATGGTGTATTGTGGGCATCCGTTTTCGGTGGCCTTTCTGTGGGATTTTTACCAGACTTCGGGAGAATCTGGCTCGTATCAGAGCATGCTCCATGTCCATGGGTGTTGACCAGTAAGAGCGGCTATCTTGAATGGATCTTCGCCAGCGTTAGCTGATGGCGATGTAGTCTATAAGAGTCCATCGCTGTGAAAGGTTGGTGGTTATCATGTAAGGCGGTGTCATTTCTTTTGCGAGATAAATGGCAGACTGAAGTCCTGTCTAAAGCATGATAGATGCAAGAATCGACCAACCTTTCGAGAATAAATTTACATACGTTAACCTCTACGTGCGAAACAGAAACTGTGCATATTGCAATCCGAAAACTGGGGGGAAAATGCCGTGAACAAAGTGAGAGGTAAGGTACTTCGATCAAAGCGAACAAGGGAAGGTCTAAACAATTTCCACTTATGTTACCACATAGTAGCCAAGAGGGGAAAATTTCAAAACTGAATGGGGTACAAACTCCAACAGCCGCTAGAGAATTCTCGGAGAGTAGATCTCGACCACCAGTTTTAGACACAGAGCATCAGCTCACGAAAGGTGGATTTTAGGGGTCATGTGCCTCCTAAAGTCTCAGTACCGTCAGGGTACAGTGTCTCAAGTTACCGCTGGTAAACCTTGCACCTCCAGAAATGTTTCCAAACGAATGAGCATCTGGAACAACTACAATTAGAAAGTCCTAATCACTGCCTTCTCGTCGCGGTGTTTCCTTAACAAAGTGAAAGGACGAAAAGCTAATATCCCGATCGGTTTACCATTCACAGTTCACCACGGGAGGTGACAAAAAACGGTGATCGCAAAAACAATCGTGAAAAGACGAACGAAACCACGCATATACATTCCTGATCGTGGTGGGAGTCATCACCTAGAATGTGCACCTTAGAAGCTACCCCGTTAAAGCGCAGTGCTAAGATGCAAACCAGAGGGAGAACACCGCAAAGTTACAAGGATTTACTGTTCACTGGAGATAACCGTCAAACTAATCCCTGGGGCTTATAAATAGTGAACCGCTAGGATAGGCGTGTCGTTGAGACGGACGACAACGACGCTATCAATCTTCAAACGCAGGTGGCAGCGGTGGGAATTTAGGGCTCAAGGTGCGCTAATCAACAATTAATGAATTTCACCCGATTACCATCCGCTAAAAATGAGTAGAAGTAATCCGACTCCAGGGCTTTACTTAGCTCACTGGACGCATCATTCAGTAGCATATTCATCCTGTCCACTAACTGTAGAACTTGTTACATGAAATAATTCGGAGTATATTATTTATTAGATATGCTTCTCAAAATAAACGTTCACCGGAGTATTTGGTCAACCACAATAACCCAAAATCAAAATAATTAAACTCTAAGGGTATCATCATCATCATCATAATCACAAATATACACAAATATGCAGGCCAATCTTAGCATTCAACAACTATCCGCAGTGGTAACCCCTGCTGATAAAGAACAAAGACGTCTGTGGTCTAAAAGAAACCGGAATTTGATTCCGGACGCATCATTCGTGTTGAACATCAGAGTAGGGCAATCCTCAATTGAGTCTAATGCATTCTTGATCTTATTTCGCATCCCACCTCCACTGGTATTTTGCACCAAAGAAACTTTCTGGTACGACCGATGCCTCGAGACAAGCTGTATAGGGTGATGGAAGCTAGACTGTGGTGTTACCGAGTAAAACGGAGGTAGTCAAAACATGTCTGAGCTTGAGATAAATCAATCACACAAATAAACTGACTAGTCAACCGGGTACATTCGAAATGCAACACTAGTGAGTCGTAGGTGAACACTCACCAGGTATGCGCTCGCGGTAACTGGTCCGTAGTACCCCAGCATTCGATGGTAAACTGTTGAGGACCACTAGATCCCCACAATTCTGCGAACCCGTTCATTGGGACGCGGGAAGTGCCCGTGACGAATTGTAGCAAGCGGCTACGCAGTTCGTTTGTGAATGTGTACACAGCCTGAGGAAAAAAAGATACTTGTGAATGACAAACTACCACCGGCAACAACAAAGCCGAAGGAACCATAGAAAATAACCCAAGTGATGCTTATTTGGTATTTAATAAAGGGATTTAGAACCACGTCGTTTAGATGTAGACGTGCCAAAGGTCAACATGGGAGTGTACGCAGTTTTGTTTAAGGACATGTGTATCGCACCTGGGATGTCACTTATATAATAAAACAAAGTGGCAGGAGTCGAGACATAAGCAAATGAAGTCAATTATAGACGGAAGGGACTAAAGCAATAACTAAGCTCATAATTGATATGAACGGATATATAGACAGAACAATGCAGACGCGTGTGTACATGATATCAAGTGCTTTTTGGAACTACAGGAAGTATTAGAGTGAATGAAACCACAAGAATAGAATGGCGAGTAAGTGGGAGATATAAAGAACCGAGGTAAAGAATCACACCAGTTTAGTGATGAACCGAATACTGTACGTTGTTGAGTGCAACTTCGATCTTCTCCCTCTGTTGTTTTACTTTGTATTCAATACCTAGTGTGCAAGCTTTCTTCTGGAAGAGATAAACAGTCAACCAATGAATCGAAGTGTGATAATAAGAAAAGGGGAAAGTTGGGTGGTGGGGTCTGAACTCAGAACACACGGAACAATATGCTGGTGACCACCAACTCCACTACACCGGTTTCTCTCATTGGCTCTCCGTTCAGGCACGTTCGGAAGAAGTAATCGCGATTAAAGATATGATTCGCATCATAGGAAAAATTGACGTCAAAAGTTACACTTTAAGCAAATCATTCCCGTTTACACACCAGAGAAGAACACAATGTATAACGAAAGCGAACTATTAAATCTACGAACTCGTGTCAGGACTTGGAGCGGAACTGGATGGGAAAAGGTCACGGGCGGTCAAACCAACACCTAGTTCGAGGGCATGGAAACCCTGAACATGAGACTTGCTTACACAGACCACGTTAGGCTTCCTGAATGGGGATACGGGCATCAACGCAATTAATGGTTAGAGACACCGAGTGATATGGCATTGTCGTAAACATTGGCGCTCGTACATCTACTGTGAAAGCCTCAGTATGGTTGGAGTTAGGTGTCTCGGGTTGTGGCTAGTCCTCCCTCGGTTGTAAATCAAGAGATGCTCCCAAACGACCAAGCGTCTCAAATAACTTATGCTGAGGAAGTCCTACTCACTGCCTTCTCGTCGCGGAGGTGTCTCCCTAATAAAGTGAGAGGACGAAAAGCTAATATCCCGATCGGTGAACCATTCACAGTTCACCACGGGAGGTGGCTAAAAACCATGATTGCAAAACCAATCGTGAAAAGGCGTACGAACCACACACACACACCTTCCTGGTAGTGTTAGTAGTCATCGGCTAGATTAGGCATCTAGGCGTTTTGGCCACCTTGGACGTTTGACCGCGTCCGATGGACTGGAAACCGTCCCCCAATGGATTGCGGTTTGCACACACCGCTCTGACGCTTTGTGGTTCAGGTTTTGGCTAGCCGAAGGCTCCGATTGTGAATTACCTAATAGACTTCATCTGCTTAGCCTCGGCAATCTAGAAGTATCGCGCCCTTGAGTAAATGGCGGATCACTTTCCTCTTCATAAAGATGAGTTTACATTGATGTTTGTGGTACACTCTCGACTTAGATGTGAAGATATAAAATATGATATTATGGACATTGAATTCTTGGTCAAAGTGGAAATAGTTCAGCACCGTCTTGTGATCGTGATCGAAAATCAAAAGCGGATAAATCCATTTTTACGTGCTTTGTATAGTTTCTACGCCGTTATCGGGTTAACGTCCGAATTGGAACTGGGATATAATTTCCATTTCCGAAATGTAAAGCTTGCGCTACAGCGCTACGTACGCAATTCAGAAACCGACGAATGTCTTCCCTTAACTCTAGCGAGGAATTGTCTATTCTCTTCCTATCTATGGTCATCTGCCACTTTCTTTACTTATATTTGGCAAGTCATGTAGGCATAACTATAAGGCAATGGTCTCAAAGAACCAAGGAGCGGAGCCGGCCTAGTTGAGTACGGGCATGAGGAAAACGATTACAAGAGCGATGGTAGAACACATGGCAGACACGGGTCATCAAGTAAAAGAGGACGCATTCAAGGTGACCTACAAAGTACCAACAACCCCATCAAGAACTGTTCGTCCACGGCATCTTGGTACAGTGTTTTCTTACGTTACTATGGGAAAATTGATTTGTTTAGCTCAGAATCTGGCCTCAGATGTGTGAGAAATACACAAGTGCATCTACTCATTATCCGTACTACTCTAGTTTTCATAAATTCTCTATTATCACTCTGACACAGATTTCAACATTCCAATTTTTACTCCCCTATCCAAATGGGCAGTCATGAGGCGGCAACCAAAACCAGCGCACCACAGTGCATGGCTATTGGTTGTAAAAACTGAAACCAAGGTGGTATGTTCAAGTTGAGATTAACAGTAAAAAGGAGAAAAAGAATGAATGGCAAAGACGAACAACCGACATGAGAAATATGACTCAAATCACACGATACATGAGGTTGAGCAACGCCATCAGAATCAACGCGGACCAACGCATACCTTCCAGAAATTAACGATCACCGGATGGTTAGCGTGATATTCGCCTTTGTACAGAGTATGAGCTTTCCAATCGGAAACACTGATGTCCTGAAGACCACAGATCAGCAGTTCAAGCTCGTTTGCATCAAAAATCTTCAATGCTTCCAAATCTACCAGATCTTTGAATCCGTCCAGGAAAGCCCACATTTGCATTTTTATTCGCGACACAAATCGCCAGCTGATTATACATCTGGTAAGAGATATGTAAACAGTAATAATTAGAACCGCATGAAAGAATAGCGAGTAAGAAAAGCATTTTAAGGTGAGATTAAAACCATCGACATGGTTTCGGCAGACACAAAACAACTCATTTAGCACATCTAAACGAATTGCTACTAATAAAATTGAATGCGTGAAATGGTTATGTGAGAAACAACCAATTAGCGCGTATACAAAGTAAACGCTGAACTATTACTTAATTACTCCAATATTTTCCTTTTCGCATGTATAGCGCACAAACTGTGAGATAACTTGGAAAATTTACGATGGCCTAATGTTGATGGGTAAGACTGATGGTTGGAAAACAAGAACATTGACAACTTCTCACGAATAAACAGCTGAACAATAGTGGAACGAACGCATTGACTTCAAACCGTAATTTCACAATAGCACTAAGTCGTCAGTTTGCGGTTTTTGTGTCCCGGGATGCTTTAAGACATCAAGGCAGCTGTCTAGCATAACCCATTCAACCATTGATTGAAAAACTAATGTTATTGCAGCTAAACGACTGCAGTAGTTTCATATCCCGGTAACTGCCTTCGTTCGAACAACCCTTAACGATCTTGTATGTCGTGTGGATGTACGATTAGACACCAGAAACTCGTAGTTCATTTATCGCACCTTTCGATATGACCTGTTTTCGAAAGCCTGGTCAGGATATTCACATCCGCATACCAGATCTTATCCGGATCATCCTTAAACTCTTTTCCCCAACTAGCTGTCTCGGGAAACATAACACACTGAGGAAGCCTATCCGGCGGTTTGCGTAACAAGGGCTTCAGACATAGTAATTCACGGAAGTCAAGCACTTGCTCTGTGAAGTGCTCATACAATGAGACACATTTCGATGAGAATACCAACTAATTCCACCGACAAAGATGTCCGATCGTAAAACATTCGCCAACAAGCTGGAAATAACTTGCAGAGCTGTCCTTCCAGTAACAGCTGAATTTAAATGGAACAAGCGCTTCGTCAATTAGCGTTAACTATAGGTTGCGGTGATTGCATCCACGAATCCGCACACAAGCCATGTACGTTTCCAACAGGGTGTAAATTGATCCATTGAATTAGTTTGACCAGGTTTCCGGAAAACCACACTAAATGCAACTATTTGCTTGGAGTTTAGTAACTTTGCCGCGTCGGTTGCACGAAAATTCCATTTCGGGACTGTCTAGCCGTGGCACGTGATATCTAATGCAACGGGATGAACTGAACTGCTAACCACCAAGGTCAACATAGAATCAGACCGATTATTTCAATAAAATCACAGAAAAATGTGAACCATAAAAATAAAAAGAAAGAGCGGATACCATACAAGAGTATTAGGATTTTCAGGAAAAAACAACGAATTTCCCGAATTATGCAGAAACTAAACAACAAAGTAATGATTACCAGACATTTGGTGCATTAGGAAACAAAATTTTAGTTCATTTCATTTTACACTACAAAAGCACTAGTAAGAGGAGTGAAAAGTAAGACGTGAACATCGACAAGCATGAAGTAAACCTGTCAGATTTGAACTAAATGAAAATGGTATGAGCCATGACAACCCGTTTACCGTGCAAAAAACAGCTCCAACATATCCATGAACTCCAAAGTTTAGGAAAGAATCACGGACAAAGTAACACCCAATCTATCTATCATCTACATATTCACCGTATGTTGTTGATAATCAAAACTATATAATGATAACAGCAAGATATATCCCACACGTAAAATAAAGCGACCATATCTGAAACAGAAAATACCCCACACAATGAATTTCTGGTTTTGTTGAGTTATGAGTATGATAACTGGAACACATAACTAATGAATTCTGGATGAATCGAGTTCATTGGACGTGTGTGTGATAAAAGCATTTCAGTTTTAATACAGTTGAATAAGTTCGACAAATAATCAACTAAAAGCAAGGTTGTCGACGTAACAAGGATAAACGGTCACGCCTTTCGTTAGAAATAATAGCCAAACTGGGTTAAGCAATAACACAGTTTGAAGGTGGTGCTTATCTAGATCAGAGTAACCGTCACAAACCGTGCAGGTATTCACGATTCCATGTTAAAATTGCAGACAGTGTGCTCCGTGATGGGCAGCCAAGAGACAAGAATCAAAAACTGTCACCAAAAAGTGTATGGTTAATGGTCGCACAATCGAACTGAACGGTTCCGTGATGGAAACGATACGTTCGATCTAATATGTCAACTGTGCATTGCTTATTCGGTCTCTCACGTGAAAGAAATTGTACCACCAAGTCCGTGTACGTTTTGAGCAACGTCAACCGATATAATACTCGCATTGCAAGCTATCACATCTTGGGAGAAAATGGGTACTTACTTGTGTGGACCATATTTGATTAAAAACGATTTGATAGAAGCGAAGTCCGTTTTTTGATACTCCTCGGCACTTGAAATACCGTTCCAATTATGCATCTCCAACAGACAATACTCATGAACATGTTTATCAAACAGCGTTAATTTATCAAATGTGTCACTGTGATAGCTTCGTAGCAATCTACTCTGTTCTAGTCCTATTGGAAAAACGAACATGGTAGGTATATTCAGCTTCAGACAACTTGAACCACGAAATGAGTATGTACTAAATGAGTTGGATCTAGTGGCTCCGACACGTTCGGAGAATAAGGGTCAGTGGTCCGGTGATTCAAACTCTATTCAATACTGAGTCATGAGGTATTGGATTCTATACTTGACGTCAATATTGGTTCACATCCACCGGATCGATACCATGCATCGCTGGGAGGTTTTGATAGCCTACTACACTCACTTCACAATACACCTACGCGCATATAATCGACGAGAACGATATAGCAATACTAAGATTAAAAGCTTCTTTGGTGGGACTATTGGTCCCTGTGAAATCAGAATAAAACCTTGCACAACGAGGTGTGAGCACATCCTGAGGGGTCAATGCGCGTCAGCAGAAAAGAAAACGACTGCTGGTGAAACATCATTTCATCAAAGGCAGACATAAGCACATCAGCAAAATCTCTTACTCGATGTACTGTCTCTTGTTTGCGTTAGTCACGGCAATATGTCGCCCATTCGGAATGAGATCAACTTGGACAGTTTCACCAAAATGTTCTTCGTCTACAGAGAAAGTCAAACCCAGTTCAGATGGATCCTGTTCGAGGATGTATTTCAAACTTCGATAGTAGAAAGAATCCACTGCTTCCATGTCTTTTAACGTGATAGTTTTATCCAACATCATTTTGTAGAATGGACGAATAAAGAAACCATCGATTAGCTTGCCATGATAAACAGCCATGCCAACGACGCGACCGATGAACTTGAAGTATTTCAGATGATCCTCATTGGCCATACTAGATAACGCATTGATCTGAAGTGTGTAATTGTCTCTGAGAAAAGAGAGAAAACAGGACCGACAAGAATGAATAATGAGCAAAACCCAAGTGAATACGACTGAAATTCTAGATTGTTGATCTAAAAGAGTATAAAGCAAAAGTGTTGAAGTAGCACGAAGAATGGTGATAGGACTGCGGCCTATTCCTTAAACATGTGAGAAAAATTTAGTTCGCCTTATTCCCAATATAAGATCATTTCCGGAGGTTTCTCTAAGAAAGCTTAACAAGACATACGTGACCGAGGTTAATGTCGGTATTCCATTTTCCGCTATTCTGCGAGGAAGCTGTCGCTTATTAAAAATTCAACGCGAGAAGGTATATGTTTCGGCAACACTATCTTCTACAATGGCCAATGCCAGTTTCTGGTAACATTGGTTTTGCAAAATAGCATCCTATGAGCTCGCTGTGTGCGTAGCAATTATACGAATATATAAGGTCATACAACAATAGCACATATCTAACGATTTAATTGTCCGGAAATAAAGCTTTCAGCAAAAAAAGGTTTGATGAACTCAGTAGATTACTTACTGGGCTGAATACTCAAACAGACCGTAGTAAGGATTGAACATTTCCCGGGAAAGTAGGAAGAACCATTCGCGTTGGACTCCACCGTA
>UZAN01042225.1:37416-50187 GCA_900618425.1 Echinostoma caproni
CAACGTCAACTCAGAAATAGCCTTAAGAAAGATCGTGAAAATTGGTGGGCCGAAATAGCTAGTGAAATGGAGGTAGCTTCTGCATCAGGGAATAGTCAGACTATTTCACCCGATACACAGCACCGGAGGTCGTCGCATACCGGTGAGTGAGATCATTTGCGAAAAAAATGGACAAAGCATCCACAATATGGAACAACGACTTGATCGCCGGGCAGAGTATTTTAGTGAACAGTTCAATTGGCCTAGTGCTAATGTGATCATTCCAACAATTGCGGCGGAAACTACTTGGGTNTACAAGGTGGGCGGAGATTCTCTTGTCGACTCAATTACTAGCTTACTTCGCAGCATTTGGACGGAGGAGCGTATCCCTTTGTCCTGGGGTAAATAGATGATCGCCCCTATTTTCAAGAAGGGATCACGCAACGACTGCGCAAACCACTGTGGGATTATTTTAGTTCCAATGGTCAAAAAAGTGTTGACTTCTGCGATACTTCGCCGCTTGACACCGTTAAGAGATAAAAATCTCCGAACAACAGGCTGTATTCCGGATAGGTCGCGGTTGCATCGACCAAATCTTCACTCTGCATCAAGTCCTCGAACTGTGCCACACACGTCGTCATCTAACAATCGCAGTGTTCCTTGACCATCGATTCAGTTGACTGTGAAGCTCTTCTGGGGTCGCTGATCCGCAAAGGGATGCCGCGGAAATATGTTAGGCTATTGCGGTCGCTGTACCTGCATAATTCTGGTACGGTAAGGATCTATGGTTACTTCAAAACATTGAAGAGCATGGCAGCGAACCGAGAGCCGAGAGCGTTCTTCTTACCATTTCCTATCAGGTCAGAATGCTTGAAAAGGTATGTATACACACATAGATTGTGTACTCTGTATGTTGACCATAGGGGTTCATTTTCTTTGCCTCCCTCCAATAAGGACTAACCCTGTCCATCTTGTGCTTTGTCGCCTAACTTGGGTACATTGTGCGATATTGGTTCTAAGGTCTTTTGACAGGGAATAAAAAACAATAAAACCTTGAGAAATACAATCTTACTAATAATCTGGTCACACCATTAAAAATGAGTTTCATTTCTATCACAAAATTGGCGATGCAGTACTTGATCCGAGTAAACTATAACCCACAAAACAAGCCCATCGTTGTAGTCAGATCGAGGGCAAATATATTTTTGGACAGTGTCATAAACCTGGAGGACTCAACACTCAAAAACCTGTAACATGAAACCAGATGAAGAAGTAGGACGAAATTGAGTGTTATGGTGGGAATTAGCGAGCATAGTATCGAAAAGCAAACATCACCTAACGTTTACTGCACAACAGGAAAGTAAGGCCGACGGAATATATATATATATATAACACCGGCTTGTAGACCAGCATGGTGCCAACACCACAAAAATAAGAATAACGATAATAGGAGGCGGGTGGATTGGGATATAGAGCATAGTGGAGAGAAGCGGAGTAACACAGAAGAATCCATTTGAATGTCAAAATCAGCTGTTTGGTTCCAGTGTCGATTGATAAAGTCACATCAAATGACTAGAGAATACTTGTTTTTTTAATTTCCATAGTCTCAGGCGATACAAAACCCTAACTTGTAGATATGAGAAATTGACTGGACAGAAATGGTGATACAACCAGCAACCGAGTTTTTCAATCACAGAGATTAGTTAGTGGGATGCGCATGAATTGAATCTTAGAATTCGGAAAACATTCACTAACGTAATCCTAAAACAAAATTAAATGACCGAAGTTGACCTTTTGTGTCAAACCCGATATCTCAAAGCAATGTTCTTTCAGACACGCTTTAACGAGACCAAATAGGAGTGGTTACGGCAGCGTATCGGTGCGCAATTGAAACAACTGAGGATAGTGCGCTAGCGATGTATGAATGATAAGTGTTGATGCACTTTTCTAAGGCCACACAATATCGATTTCGGCAAAATCGTTATTTCATGTGTGTTTCGACGCTCAATTATTCTGCAATTTAATTTCAATACCATTTAGTGCGTGAATGGCGGAAGCATACGGGTGAAACGGTGAGAAGGTTTTTTTTAAGACACCACGGTACGAATTTGATTACACTTTGGATAGAAGTGAAATGCTAAGGCACTGAACGAAGACGAAAGAAATGCGAGAATAAGAAAGTCTGAAATATAACAAGCTCAAAAGTCAATTGGCAACTGCTAACTAACACTTTACACCATCTTCATCATCATCATCACCATCGAACAGCGAGATACAGTGAAGCGAACTTCACTGATCGCTGCCGAACTCATAATGCATATAAGGTAAATGAGAATGTGTAAGATCTATTTTGGAAAAAGGGAGAGATATTGAACCTCTAAGACCAACACAAAGAGTGCACAATCTAAATGTGCATACATAACTCTTCAAGCATTCTGACCTGATTAGAAATGACAACAAGAACGCCACGGCTGTTGGTTCGCTGCCATACCCTTCAATGAATTCAGCCAACAAGTTGCAGTCTTTTTGACCCCAATGTGAAGACGGGATACACCTATTCTACCTAGTCGTTCTGTGCACTTCTTCATGCCTCGTTTCCACATCATCTGTTGACCTCCGTATGGTTTCTTCCGGCTCGGAACGGCCACAGCGAAGAAAGCGAGGTGCGGCAGACGACAACTGGGCATGCGCAATCTAAATTCAATGAGACAGGAAGTTTCTCTCTGGTAAACACGACAGCTTACCTCCATATTATTAATCCGTTCGCTTCATAACACGTGCGATAAATTACGTAAACACCGATAATCGAAAACCTCTAGTCAATGGATATCTTCTACTCGCATGTTCCAGGTCTCACAACCATAAAGAAAGACCGTAAAAAGGTAGCAAAATATACATGACCTTTCAATTTCAGTGAAACGTCGCGTATACGCCAAAGGTGTTTCAGTCCTGTCTACGCTGCGTGAGCCTTGGAAATGCGGGCGGTTATCTCCTTTGCTGCGCTACCGTCATTGATCACACAACCACCCAAGTAGGAAAAGCAATCCATTATAAATAATTCCGGGCCATTTAGTTTTAAAGCAGGACTGGGCAGCACCAGTTTGCACTTTGTAAGTGCAAAGCACACACCGACTGTAGCAACAGCACTTGTTAGCCTATCAAGTGCGTTTTGCGCGTCCTCCACACATTCGAGCAAACAGTCGATGTCGTCGACGTACTCTAAATCCCACAGATTTTCTCCAGATGCCCATTCAATATCTACGTCTTGGAGACCACTAAGTGCGTTCTTTAGAATTTCGCGTACGACGAAATTGAACCAGGTATGCGAAAGAGGACACCCTTGACGAATGGCCTACTTCGTTTGCTGTGAACCCTCACTCAATCGGAGGTATGTGAGTACGCTGAACTCAGTAAGTTAACGCACTTATGGAGCATTTCTTTTTGAAAGGAACACATCAGAGCTTCACGGTCAACTGAGTCGAAGGCCACTTTCAGATCGAGGTACACCGTAATCATTGGTCGATGGTAGTTGTGGCATAAATCAAGGACGTGACGCAACGTATTAATTCGATCAACAAATCCACGGCCAGGCCGCAATCCAGCTAGCTGTTTACGGATGTTAGTCTCTCCCAAAGGAGGTAGATGTCGAAGTATGACCTAGGCCAACACTTTGGTGACGATTGCAAGATCCTTTTTTGAAAATGGTAACTATCGGTGATTCGCCCGAAGGCGAAGGAGTGCGCTCTTGAGTCCCAATGTTGTGCAGTAAGGTATTGATAGAGCTTACGAGGTTATCACACCCATCTTGAAGAGTCCAGAAAGGAGCCTGTACCGTCCTGCTGCCTTTCCTCACTTCAGAGTCTAAACGCAAGACCGAACTTCTGCTTCTGCTGGAGGATCGCACACCACTGCCCAAGGAGCTTCAGTTGTAGACGAAGTAACCTGATCAGCGGCAGGCCAACTGAACTGTTCACTAAAGTATTCTACCCAGCGATCAAGTCGGTGATCCCTATTGTGAACAGCTTATTCGCTTTTATAGCAGACTGTTTCGCTAACAGGAGTTCGCCGACCTCCCGTACTGCGTATCAGTAGGAACAGTCTTTGACTATTACCTGATGCAGCTGGCCCATTCCATTTCACTAGCTATTATTGCCCACCATTTTTCACGATCCTTCTTGAGGCCCTTCGTCAGCCGACGTTGCAGACGCCACCTAACCCTGTTTTGATCCTGGTAGGTAGAAATTTGTCGTTTTTGATCCATCAGTGCTACAGACTCATCAGATATCCAATGCCTCCGTCGGGCTTGAGGCTCAGACCCACAAGCAACATTCGCTATGGAATGCACTGCTCGCCGAATCTGATCCCACTGCTCGTCTACATCGCGATTAGCTCACGCACTAGCACTGATTCATAGGGTGCACGAACTGTATGAACAGACAGTTGATGATGAGCTATCCGAGTTTGCTGGTTTTGTCGCAGGCCAGTCAATCGAAGAGTGAATTCCATCAGAACTAATGCGTGGTCAGACTCAACGCAGCTGGACCCGCAATTTTGCAGTGATTCATGCCAAAAGTACCTTACCGCTATGTGGTCGATCTGAATTAGCGTACCAGTTGAACTGAAGCACCATGTTGCCGACTGTCGAGAGCTGTGTCGGAAGTTGGTACTGGATAGAAACAGATGATGGTTTACGCAGAACTGAAGAAGTCGATCACCGTTATCTGTTCGTTGGCAAGGTAGAGTACAAGTACCATCTAGGCAAGTTTTGATGCGCTCAGTTTTCCAACCTGCTTGTTCAAGTCAACTGCAAGTACAAATACGTTGGAGCTTCAACCCATTCGAATGAGTTCGGTGTGTTTATCGTAGAAATTTGTACATCAGAACTGCAAATAGTCGGTACATATGCCAACGCTGATTGAACCCTCGGGACGCATCGCACATAAACCGTTGTTGACGGGAAGCAAATCGATAAGAGAAGGCTCGATCCTGTTACTGAGTACAATACCTACCTCACGCTAACCTACTGAACGGGCTTCGTTGCCACCTGATGTGCGAAGAACGTACCTCGAGGAAAAATCTGGTGCGTCCAAGTGGCTTGCATTAATTGGATCCTGAATTCGAATCCCCATACACAGCAAATTTCGATCCCTAAGGATTCCATTGTACCCGCCGGACAATCTTGTTGATCTACCTGCATCTGAGTCCTCACGCTGAACACCCTCCAGATTCAGTGATTGACTAGGGTTCAGAATCTGCAATCCATCTCAAGGTAAATTACTTAGCACTATTTGGCAATGATCTTTGGTGAGCGGCATCTGTTATTTGAGGGACTATTACAGGTCGGAAGAAGCGGTTGGGTATAGAAGACAAAGAGTTAAGCAAAGGTTGAAAAATCTGAGCAATAGCCCACTTATCTCTACCACTCCGTTTGATGCAATGGGCAACGCCGTCCTGATTATCCTGCGCAACGACCGATGCAGTATGCGATTATTTTTAGTTTGTGCATGCCACAAAGCAGAACGATTTGGGGTTCTAATCCACATTCTTTAGTTCTGATAAGAACCTAACCGCAAGGCAGAGAGTGAAGCGAAGTGAAAGCCCATTTAGTTGGATCGATTACTCCTCCACCATTTTTTACCCAATGAAACGCAAATTCCAATCGAACCCCCAACCTGGAGGACCAGAAGACTGGACGCTATCTGACCCCTACCCCTCGACCTTTCAGGCACGATTAGATCTTCGGTTTGACCAAAGCCATTGTGTAGCTCGTTAGGTCAAAGAGCTGCACAAGCCATCACACCACGTCAAGATGCAGTCTCGTCATGATGATCCTCTTAATTAGCCACACAAACAGTAACACACGGTTGAAAGGCCAATGGTGGCGGAATTTGATCGACATACGAGAAGTTTTCAATTGTGCATGTAGATCAATACCGCGACCATTGGTTTTTCAACGGTGTTACTCGGTTGGCATGCCAATAGTCGCCAATGGTCAAATAACTTAGGGAGATGAGATTACATGACATGACACACAGAACCGATACACATCCGGTCGGATAGGAGAATACGGTCATACTTTTCTGGAACACTAGTCTTCATGACAAACTGATCCGCGCTAAACACCTGCATGGAAAATAAGACTCGTGGAATGAGCTTTTGACGTAGATGCAAGACTAACAAATAACTCAAACTCACCCAGGTTGTTCGCTGCTCGTTGTGGTTAATGAAAAATCGTCGCCCTCCAGGTGTACGAGCCATCTGCCAACCAGCTGGCAGCTCTTCTTCCCCCGGCTCGACCGAAATTATCATTACTGACCCAGTTTGGTCGGGGCTTGTGGCGGACTGGGACGTTCCCTCTGCTGCATCGGCATCTCGTGGAGGACTGACCTCTGTGGTTGGTGAACTGGTGTCAGTATTGCCGTTGACAGCAGTGGCTGCTTCAGAAACATCGATGGAAGGGATAGCATTCTCTTCTGTGATTTCATCACGGCGTGGAGTGAGAGTGCTTTGTTCACCTATCAGGCGGAATAGAGCCGAAATTAACCTTGAGGCTCACAGTTTGGTGTGCAGAGCATAGAAAACACTGGAAAGCACGTGCTCAAGTTAAACAAATCATGCAAACTAGCATAAAACAAGAATGGCGCCTTTGGTGATCACGGGGTCGATAGGCGGGCACGTGAATCCGGTGAAAATGTGAACCTGTGTGTTTGCGGTAGCTGTCATTCGAACTTACATATTATAGGTGACCGCAAATAACGGCAATCAGTAAATGACACGCGGGGTCGATAATAAATGATGAAAACAGTAAGATCAATGTCAAAAATGGCGAATTGCAGACACCAGAATTGTACAGAATACCGTTTCGGTAGTGTAATCTTTTGCGACAACGATAACTTAAACCATAAAAATTTGTTTAATGGGGAAAGATGCAGTAAAAACTGATATTTCTCAGATTTACAAACAAAAACGAACTTTACACGGCTAAAACCAGTCGAGATTAGGTGACGTAAGGCACGGAGGNTGTATCTGATGATAATATGAGTACTAGCACACACAAATATACAAGTGCTGAGATTAGGTGAACAGGAATCTTCGACTTATCTGGCCTCGTCTCAATAAACAATAAGGATCTGTTAAAGAAACTGAGCTCGTTGTCTTCATTTATCTGACGAACATGGCCTGCACATACGGTATTGGTATTTTCCATGTGTGACGAAATGCTGGGGGCTGGGTGATGTTCGAGGGAACCAGCCGGTAACTGAAGTTAAACAATCGATTTGTGTTTCACAGGACAGTTCAAAGAACCTAACGCAAGAATATCCTACAAATAAAATATAGAGGCCGTTTACTTCGAATGGTTGAACTTTAGAAGAATTTACCGCAACGAAAATGTGCGACTGCAAGTTTACCAAAACAACTTGTGATGATAATAGCTAAAAAGACGGATACGTGCGAATCAAACATTGCTGGAAAGAAAATTTCACGTATACGCTCTGATGAAACCCGGACGTTGCTTTCATAACTCATCAAACAGAACCACCGGCACTTGGAATGAGACTAACAAATTCACACACATGTGACTGTTAGATTGCAATCGCAAACCAGTGCAAATTTTGTAACTCAACTGTGATGCGAAGAGTCAGCATAACCTTTGGAGTTTGCCAATTTAAAAACAATATCGGTGAAATTACACAATGCTTATCAATCAAAATAAACACTCCATAGCATTGGTACACGACTCCGGCTGTCACCCATTGCTTATCCATTGCTTATCCATATTTGGTTCATGACCTCAAGCTCTTTACCTAGTTTGTCGGTTTTCATTGATTATAAATCATCGCTAGACGAATGGAACTCGCTCTCCAACAACGCGGAAGAGCTCATACAGCGCTGACTTTCGCTTTTCAGTCACCAGCCCATCGATGATCTTGTCTTTCGTTACAACTAATGGCTTTTTCCCAGGATCTCGCTATGCAGTCGCGACTCCATCACTAATCCAATCCTCAAGGAGGTGGCAAAATACCCCTGACAAGTGGCCGATCCAACTTCTCATTTGTTTTCTAAAGAACAGTGGCACATGCATTTTCTGACTACAGTGCTCTTAGTTTACCATCTCTCTGTTTTGAAACAGATATTAAACAAACTGTTTTAACAGAATTGTTTTGTACCATTCTCCGTTCCCACACCATGGTTTTTAAGATCAAGGGGAATTGCCTTGTTCATGTTCATCACATAATAAAACTGACTAAAACTTCCAGCTTTTCACGCTGATAAGAAATGATAAGAACACCACTGCTGTCGATTTGCTGCATGAAAAAACACCAGTCATATGAACTCACCAATGCGATCGCGCTAAAATAACAAGGGTGGGGAAAATGAAGGTAACATACTTGTGAATTGTTACACAAACGTTTTTTGTTTTCATACTCTACAATTTACAAACGACATGGAAATATTCATATTCAGTTAAGTGTTACTATAGGTTAAGCTAGGAATCCCAAATAAGCGTTGAAACCAGCCCACTGGTGAGTACAGCCCACTTTGGTTTTTACAATCAATAATCAGGCATTTTCATGCGCCGATTATGGTTGCTGTCTTTTGGCTGCACATTTGAATAAAAGAACAGAATGAAGATTGGAATGCTGATAGCAGATTCAAGGAGAATATAGAGAATTCATATACACTGATGTTGCAAGAATATTGAGCAGATGCACCAGCGCCACTGTTTACGACACTTTGCCATATCGCTCGGTGTCAATTACCACCGGTTACCATGATATCCGGGTCCCCATCCAGGGAGCCCAACGGTACATATGGGACCCAGTGTCCTGGTAAGGCTCCCGTACCCTCGTGTCAGGTCTTAGTTTGAACGACCTTAACCTTTTTCCATCCGCTATCTGCCTCGGAAAACATCGCTCGCCAATCTTGTAGCAGCATTTTACACTTTGAAGGTGAAAAATGCATACCGAATGTGGCTACACTAACACTCAAACTATCTAGAAACGTTTACAACTAACCTGGATCTTCATGTAGCAGTAAAATGTGGGCAACACACTCCACATCAGGCAATCTACAATCAGGGATCAAATCGAGAATTGAATCGATGACGAAGTTGAACAGAAACAGAGATAGGGGGAACCCTGACGAACACCACTTTCTGTAGTGAACTCGAGCGAAAAAGTGCCATAAGTTAGGAATCGGCTTCGGCGGTAAGTATAAACAGATCGCAAAATTGAAAATCACTTCCCGGGTACACCCTTCAGAGCGAGGCAGCGCCAGAATTCAGAGCAGTCGACTGAGTCCGAAGTCGCTTTCAGATCGAAATGGTGGGTCTACCAAAGAGACGTCTGTGTTCGAAAATTTGGCGAAGAGTGAAAACGCGGTTTATGCAGCCTTGATCAGGTTTGAACAGATGGAAAAGAGGGTCTTCCGAACGGGACCCAAGAATTTGGGGCACGACATACTGCGCGACAGCTCACACCGACTAATTGGCTTTTATTTGGGAACCCAGATCGGAGCTTTCGACTCACAAGTTTGACCCACAAGGCAGCAGGGCGTAGATAAAACGAGGGAGCATTACCGAAGCACCCATGTTGGAGCTTCCATAGACCCGCTACGTAAGGTCTTCGGGTGTCAGTTCAATGCGTTGTTTGCTTGTGCGTTGATTGTCGGTCCGCTGTTCGGGATCGACCCTTAGTCTCATGCACCCAATGGGACAAGCGGAAGGTGGACCGGACAGCACCTTATTCGATGGGGCTGCCCAGTTTGGGCGGGTGATAGCCGTCCAATGAATTGTGAAGGCTTCTCCCATAGTCGAGAGGAAGACCCAGGTACTTTACTCCTACGCCCATCTAACGGGGTTCTTGGCCAGTAAACTGCCCCTCACCGTATTCCCTTGCTGGATTAACTTATCCAGGAGTAAGTGCGGATAGACAAAGGAAGCCGGGTACCCAAGCAGCTAACTTTATAAGGCTAAGCTTGGTCTGGCCTCTGGCCATTGACCTTTCAGATATAGGATTTGCGGCTGTGATGAGCCATCTTGCAGAGCTTGCAGGGTCGTGCAGGAACGCAAGCCGTCACACCACGTCAATGTGCAATCTCGTCCTGATGGCCCACTGAAGAATAACTAAACGAATCTGTGGAGAAACCCGGAAACGGTTCTATCAGATGCCCCACCAATAATAATATGGATACGGGTGTGTAGTTTGGTGTGTCAGTTGTTGAATGCAACTATGAGTGCAAGGTGTGCGGAGAACAGAACAATTCTGGACAATAGATTAAAATGCCGCAATGCGCTCCTGATCGAGATGTTTTGGTGGCCACGAAATTGAAGCAATATAAAAGTTACCAAGCAAGATCCAGGATGATTCGGAAGTTTAAACAAGGGATAGAAAACAAAAAATCAATCCAAAGTAAATTTTGGGAAACGATAATAATCAGCCAAGTTGCGTATCAACTATACTGGAACCAAACAATTTTACAAATGATAATTATCATACCTGTCAAACCACCGACTGATTCCAACCAAACCTATACAACTAACGATTACACAAGTGTAGAATTTAGGAAACTATCCCTTGAAACCACGGAAGACAACACAAATAGCGACGGGGATAATGCCTTCCAAACGACTTACTCCCATTGTTTCAACCATGCTCCTCTGTCGAAATTAATTTACTAAATTTCAGATTTAGTTTTCAGTTTTTACAACCAATAACCATGCACTTTCGTGAGCTGATTTTGATTGCTGTCTTTTGGTGCTCCATTTGGATTAAAAGCAAAATGAAGACTGGAAAGCTGAAAGCAAATTCAAGCGGAAGATGGAGAATTTATATAGAATGGTGTTAGACGAATGATGAGTGGATGCACCAGCGCCACTGTTTGCGACACCCAGACATAATACTCAATGTGTCTAACAATCGATGACCATCATCTCAGGGTCCCCAGCCATGGAGCCTAGTCTCCGCGTTACGGTTTTCATACCCTTATGCTAGGTCTCGGCTTGACCACCCTTGGTTTTTTTCCAACCGCTACCTGCCTCAGCAAACATTGCTCGCCGTGGCAATCTATTTTGTGACATGCGCACCACATGCCCCAACCAACGTAATCTATGGAGGTTGACCACTCGCTCCAGTGGGCGACCGCAGTTGCCTAAAACTCTACGCCTAACCTCAGCATTGCTCGCCATCACGAGACTGCACCTTGACGTACCTGGATCTTCACTCAACAACACAATGTCGCCTGCACTTATCCAGAAATGCTTGCAACTTACCTGGATCGTCACTTAGTAGCACAATGTCGTCTGCGTACTCTAGATCAGACAGTCTGCCACCCGGAAGTAAATCGATACCGCTATCCTTGCACGAGGATAAGGTTATTTCAAGAATTAAATAAATCACGAAGTTAAACATAAATGGAAGGATAGGACAACCCTATTGAACACCACCTTCCGTGGTGAACTCCGGCGAAAAAGTGCCGTAAGCTCGGACTCGGCTTCGGCTATTGGTATAAAGCGATTGTTATATTGAAATAAACTCCTTGGCCGTATCCATTAGAGTTAGGCAGCGCCAGAGTTTAGAACAGTCGACTGAGTCGAAAGCCGCCTTCAGATCAAGGAAAATAGACATGGTGGGTCTACAAAAGGAGTGTCTGTGTTCTAGAATTTGACGAAGAGTGAAGATGTGGTCGATACAACCTCGACTAGGTTTGAAACCAGCCTGGTTCTCACGCGTACATCGTTCCACGTGTGGCAGACAATCGACGGAGTATGATACCGGCGAGAAGTTTATAGGCAATATTAATTAAACTAATTCCTCTGTGGTTTTCACAGGAAGATCTATCACCTTTCTTGTAAATCGGTATGATCACCGATTCACACCATTCTGTTGGAACCGCTTTCCTCTCCCACACTAAGCCCAGGAGTTTTGTTAACTCCAAAACCAAGGCTAGATCTCCATCCTTAAAAACCGATGGGGACAGCCCGTAGGAACCGGAAGTTTTATGCCTTCTGAGAAAACTTACTTTCCGGATAACCTCCACTTCAGATGGAGGACTGATGTCAACTGGCAGTATTTGCACAGCTGGACCGAGTGGGGGAAAGTTTCGTGTAGAAGGGGACCAGCTGAACTGTCTTAAAATGTTCTGCCCGATGTTCAAGACAGCGTTCCTGAATTTGAATCCGTGTGCCGTCGGACTCCTTAATTACCTCACGCCTACTTTCTTTGGTCCTGCACTCTTAATTAAACGAAAAAGATGGCGACTATTACCGATAGGCGCAACCATTTCCATCTCTCGACACTGTCCTACCAACCACTTCTCGCGGTCATTCCTCAGACTCTTGATGAGCTAACGCTCAGCGGATTTGCGCGCTTTGCCGTAGTTTGAATCCGAAAGAAAGACTTTGCGAGCGTCTAGCGGGCAACCGAAGTCGGGGAGATCCATCGTTTTTGCTTTGGTCGTGCGGCAGAATCCGCCGTTGTTTCGATTGAAATTTGGATCGCTTCCTTGATTACCGTCCAGTGCTCATTGAGTCTTCCGGCTGATGGTTGTGCTGAGAGACGATCTGATAGTTCCGCACCGAAGGTCGATTTGTACATATTGCTGACATTGTATCTTGGGCATCCGTTTTCGGCGGCTTTTCTGTGGTTGTTTATCAGGCGTAACGAGAATCTCGCTCGCAGCAGAGCATGGTCCGTGTACACGGTTGTTGACCAGAAGGAGCGGCAGTCTTCAATGGATCTACGCTAGCGGTGGCTGATGGCGATGTGGTCAATTTGAGTTCAGCGCCATGAA